>VOPJ01015256.1:0-42576 GCA_014673585.1 Semibalanus balanoides
GGTCAGACAGACAGATGGACAGACGTCAGACAGACAGATGGACAGACGTCAGACAGACAGATGGACAGAAGTCAGACAGACAGATGGACAGACGTTCAGTTGGTCAGACAGACAGATGGACAGACGTTCAGTTGGTCAGACAGTCAGACGGTCATGCAGTCTGGCGGTTAGGCGGTAAAGCTGACAGATGATCTGACGGTTAGTCAGGCGGATATGACTGTAACCGGTGAGTAGACGGTTAGAAGGACGAATCCAACTCCCAACGCTGACAAGCAATTAATTTGCCATTTACGAGATCATAGAAGGAGATGGATGATTCATGATTGAGCTTTGATAACCACTTTCGCGTTCTGTCAGTTCCACTAACAACACATAAGGAGCATTTCAAATACCCAATATAAGGAGTATTTCAAACACCCAATCTTCCAGCAAGATGAAACTGGGAGAACCAACGCCTCCTCCATGGCATCGCAGTTGTGACGTGCCAATACTGTGACATGAGGTGCCAATATACTGTGACATCACGTGCCAACCCCTCTGCCACCGATATGGCGTGCCTTCCCGCGGCTGGCTGCGGCTAAATCGCTGTTATAAACAAGCGGTGAATCTCACCACGCGCATAAGCCAACGCATGATTATAAACTTTCATAAAGCGGGATCATCGGAGACAACAGGGTATCATGCCAAGGCGTAGAAGCTGAATTTGACCGCAACCACACGATTCTCAAACATAACTCACACTCACGTATTGGAGTTCTGTTTGCCTTAATCGCGGTGTCACTCCCCGCGTAATCTCAGAGCCCCACCGATCGACATTAATCAGATGATATCGCGGGTCACGCGTCCTCCCCCCCCTACACACCAAGAACCGTCTTACGCAGCCGTGCGCCCCAAACCGCGGCACCTCGCCCAAAGGTCACTACACAGCCGTGTCGCAATCAACCCACGCTCAGCTTCAGAATGCGACACGAACACGCCCGGCGGGATAATTACATCCCCACGCCGGCCGGCCACCGGAGAGGGAGCCGCGACGGCCGGCAGCCGACGGCGGCACATCTGAGACGCCCATCTCACCTCTCACTGGCTCGCGGACGCCGCCAAAAGAGCGCAGGGCTCTGGCTGGCATAAAACGAGCCTCGCTCTTCCCTGTCCCGCCCGGCAGCTTGCTGTTTATGCCCGGAACCAAACAGAGCCGGCCACTGGCGTCACTATGATCGAGAGCCCTCCGCCAGAAACACAAACACCGCCTCTGGGGAGATGCGCTCCAGCAGGGTTCGGCCCGGTAACTCTGATATAAGTAGGCTGGAAACGCGGCCCTGGAGCCCTGATAAGTGTGCTGAACTGCCCCCGGGGAGGCGCGTTCCAGCCCAGCCCGACTCACCCGGTAGATCTAATGAGTATGCTGAAGTGTATCAGAGGTATCATAGCGGTGGCCTCATGGTTCCGATCGGATCCGGTAAGGCACTGTGTCTGCCGACAGCTGCCTACCTCTGTGCCGGTGCACCATTCGAAATATATCAATACAATTATGCACCACTATCCCATGGCAACAATGTCTCTGTAATTCGATTTACCCGTACTAATGTACTTAAGATAAGCCCATGTACTGCTGTACTTCGCATACCTACATAAAGGATACTTGGATACAATCGGGGGAGGGTCTCACCTGCTGTCAGCGGGGTCCGGCCGGCGGCGGTAGGTGACAGGGGAGGGTCTCACCTGCTGTCAGCGGGGTCCGGCCGGCGGCGGTAGGTGACAGGGGAGTGCCTCACCTGCTGTCAGCGGGGTCCGGCCGGCGGCGGTAGGTGACAAAGTGGCCGGACGAGGCGCCACCAGAGTGGACAATGACGGCCGTCAGCCGGTATGAGTGACGGCCCGAGTCGACCGGTGGGGAGACGGGCCGGCCGGTTGTCGCAGTCTGATGGAGAGCACACAGAGACAGACGGTATTCAGGTGAGACAAAAGGAGATAACGAGGAACCAGGTGAGACACAGAGGGAGGCAACGAGGAACCTGAGGAGACGGAGGGAGGCAACGAGGAACCTGAGGAGACAGAGGGAGGCAACGAGGGACCTGAGGAGACAGAGGGAGGCAACGAGGGACCGGGGGAGACACAGAGGAGACAATGACGAACCGGGGAGACACAGAGGGAGACAACAAGGAACCTGAGGAGACAGAGGGAGGCAACGAGGGACCTGAGGAGACAGAGGGAGGCAACGAGGGACCGGGGAAGACAACGGACTGGCAATCTGAAACATAGCTGATGAACAGCAGGAGACATGGGATCGAAAGCTGATATCAGGTGGAATATTGCGGAGACACTTTGGGGAGTTAAAGCACTAGGGTTTCCCCAATAAACACCTTTTCGTCGGTGCAAGTTTGCCAATTGACACAACGTTGTTTCTCTAGGCCAATAATAAGTGTGCCAAATTTAAATGCGATCCTTTGAGTTTTGGTCCCCCGGGCCTTCAAAAAACGTTGACCCTTACACATTTTTGTTTTAATCAAAGATGTCGTACGAGCCTCCACGTGTGCTCATTTGAAAGCTCTTGTCGAGTAGAATAAACTTGTATACAGTCAAAATGCACTAAATTCAATAGTTTTCGTTCTATGAGTCATAAACATCTACCAAAACCAAGCTTCGATAGAGCCTAAAGGGAATGTTTCACCTTTGTATTGGTTTTAAACTGAGACAGCTAATATCTTTGGGCGTTATTGAAATGTCTAAGTTACTAAGGTCATTTTCCCTAAAACTTAACCGTTCTTGAGCAATTTAATTTATATTTTGCAAAATGCACCAAGGTTGGCTCAGCCACTGACTGGCTGACAGCTTCAAGACAAACTTCCAAGATAGTTGGTCCTGGGAGAAAAACGAATCGTATTTCTCGAACCTGGACTGGATCACCTACTGCTATTACGATAACAAAATACTTGTATGTATTTAAGTGCGCCAGAATTATCTGCAAAGATAGTGCCCTTTCTCTATAGCCCAACAATAACATCATTGTGCAAAATTAAAAAATGTAGAAAGTTTAAGGACTTCTCGAGAAACAAATATCACCATCGTTTTCAACACCACTTACTTTATATTTGTAATACACCGGGCGTATATATTACAACATTAAGAAAGGTGAAACATTCCCTTTAAAGGGAGTGTGCCTACTGCCTACTCACATCGCTTATTTGGGGTTATTGACACTTTTTATAGACCATAACCTTCTGAATTGAGCCATGACTGCATTTCTCCAGATTCACTCTAGTTGCTGATATATTCCCAGGACTCCAGGAACTTGCTGAGAGCAAGAAGTTATCAGGTAGACTCCAGAAGGCTTCGGCTACTAGAAGCACTGCAACTGTTGATTCAACTGCTAGCATGTCGTTAGCGCCGGCCAATAGCAATTCGACAAAACAGCTCGTGCACGCTACAGCTGTCAGCATCCGAACAGTCCCGTTTGTCCCCCTATTCGCAACGCTTGCTGGCTCTATTATCATTTCTTTTGTTTGTTTGTTTGTTGATTGGGGTTTTAGGGCGCAACAACTGCTTGGTTATTTTGCGCCCATTATTATCATTTCTGGGAGTGTATTTACACTCCAGGTAATAGACGGCTAAAACTAAGCACGTGGTCAATGGGAAAACACTAAACCCTTTTAAAGCACAGCTGAGGAGAAACTGGATACATTGAATGAACTGAGACATTGGCGTTGTATGATGAAGGACATTAGGTGTACAGCGAGGCAAGGCAGAACAGAGGAACAATCGTCCGCATTCAGAAGTTGAGCACAGCTAACATAATTATATTTCCAGCTTACACAGCCCCAGACATACTTTTTGTCACACTATGCAGCAAACATATTTATATTGGCACCACTTCGTGCTAAAGTCCTTCGAAACAGATTATTTCCGGCGAGAGTTCGAGATTGAAAAATGAAGACCGAACACCAGACTCTCCGGAGCAATCAAAAGTTCGATTGTCCGCTGTAAAAGAGCACTCTTCGGTCGGACATTCCAAGCCCTCTCTGATGAAACGTCCAACACAATACCGCCTATGTGACGCTAAAAGCCCGAGCGGCGACGGCGCTATCTCCGATGGACGTCGATAACGACAGACCAGGTCAGGACCAGGGGTCGATAACGACAGACCAGGTCAGGACCAGGGGTCGATAACGACAGACGAGGTGGGCCAGGGTCGAATAACGGACAGAACCAGGTTCAGGACCAGGGTAGATAACGACAGATCAGGTTCGGGACCAGGGGTCGAATTAAGGACAGACGAGGTGCGGCGCAGGGGGTCGATAACGACCAGACAGGCGGGACAGAGGTCGATAACGACAGACGAGGTCAGACAGGGGTCCGATAACGACAGAACCAGGGCAGGAACAGGGTCGCATAACGACAAGACGAGGTCAGGACCACAGGGGTCGATAACGACAGACCAGGGCAGGACCTGGTCTGTCGTTATCGACCCCTGGTCCTGACCTCGTCTGTCGTTATCGACCCCTGGTCCTGACCTCGTCTGTCCTTATCGACCCCTGGTCCTGACCTCGTCTGTCGTTATCGACCCCTGGTCCTGACCTCGTCTGTCGTTATCGCACCCTGGGTCCTACCTCGTCTGTCTATTATCGACCCCTGGTCCTGACCTGGTCCTGTCGTTATCGAGGCCTGGTCCGCGACCTCAGGCCTGTCGTTATCGACCTGGTCCCGACCTGATCTGTCGTTATCGACCCTGGTCCTGCCCTGGTTCTGTCGTTAATCGACCTGGTCCTGCCCTGGTCTGTCGTTATCCGGACCCCTGGTCCTGACCTCGTCCTGTCGTTATCGACCCCTGGGTCTGGCCCTGGTTCTGTCGTTTCGACCCCTGGTTCTGACCTCGTCTGTCGTTTATCGACCTCCTGGTCCCCGGCCTGGTCTGTCCGTTATCCGACCCTGGTCGCCGACTCGTCTGTCCTTATCGACCCCTGGTCCCGACCTGATCTGTCGTTATCTACCCCTGGTCTGACCTGGTCTGTCGGTATCGACCCCTGGCTGACCTCGTCTGTTCGTATCGACCTGGTCCCTGACTGGTCTGTCGTTATCGACGAGCCCTGGTCTCTGACCTGTTCTGTCGTTATCGGAAACCGTCCCCATTCGGAGATAAGCGGGCCCCCCGTTTCGGCCCCCCCCCCCGTCCCGGGGGGCCCCCTTTTTTTAAAAGCGTCCCCACATAGGGGCGTATTGTGTGGACGTTTCATCAGAGAGGGCCTTGGAATGTCCGACCGAAGAGTGCTTTTTACAGCGGACATCGAACTTTGATTGCTCCGGAGAGTCTGGTGTTCGTCTTCTTTTTAAAATCTCGAACTCTCGCCGAAATAATCTGTTTTTCGAAGGAATTTTAGCACGAAGTGGTGCCAATATAAATATGTTTGCTGGCGTAGTGTTGACAAAAGATGTCTGGAGCTGTGTAGCTGGAAATATAATAATGCAACTGTGGGCTCAACTTCTGAATGCGGACGATTGTTCCTCTGTTCTGCCTTGCCATCGCTGTACACCTAATGTCCTTCAAGCATACAACGTCATGTCTGCAGTTCATTCAAATGTTCCCAGTTCCCCTCAGTTTTTTTTTTTTTTTTTTTTTTTTTTTTATTTTTTTGTGGCTTTAAAAGGGTTTAAGTGCATGCCGATATCTGTTTTCCCCATGACCACGTGCTTAGTTTTAGCCCGTAATATTACCTGGAGTGTAAATACACTCCAGAAATGATAATGAGCAGCAACGTTGCGAATCAGGGGGACAACGGGAAACTGTTCGGATGCTGACAGCTGTAGCGTGCAAACGAGCTGTTTTGTCGAATTGCTATTGCCGGCGCTAACGACATACGCCCAGTTGAATCAAACAGTTGGCCAGTGCTTCTAGTAGCGCGAAGCTTTTGGAGCTACCTGATAACTTCTTGCTCTCAGCAAGTTCCTGGAGTCCTAGGGAATATCTCAGCAACTTAGAGTGAATCTGGAGAAATGAAGTCATGGCTCAATTCAGAAAGGTTTATGGTCTATAAAAAGTGTCATAACCCCAAATAAGGGATGTTGAAGTAGGCAGTAGGCCACAACTCCTTTAAAGGAAGTTTCATATTCTGATGTTGGTATATAGTACGCGCGGTTGTGATTCAATATAAACGTAAGTGGTGTTGACAACGATGGTGATATTTGTTTCTCGATAAAAAAAAAGAAGTCCTTACTTTTCTACATTTTTTTAATTTGCACAGTTTTTTTTTATGACTGGTTAATTGGTTGAGCTATAGACGAAAAGGCACTATCTTTGCAGATAATCTGGCGCACTTAAATACATACAAGTATTTTGTTATGCGTAATAGCAGTAGGTGATCCAGTCCAGGTTCGAGAATACGAATTCGTTTTTTCTCCCAGGACCAACTATCTTGGAAGTTTGTGCCTTGAAGCTGTCAGCCAATCAGTGGCTGAAGCCAACCTTGGTGCATTGGCAAAATATAAATGAATTGCTGCAGAACGGTTAAGTTTTGGGGAAATGACCTTAGTAACTTAGACATTTAATAACGCCCCAAAGATATTAGCTTGTCTCATTAAAAACGCAATACAAAGGTGAACATTCCCTTTTAGGCTCTATCGAAGCTTGGTTTGTGGTAGATGTTTATGAACTCATAAGAACGAAAACTATTGAAATTTAGTGCTTTTGACTGTATACAAGTTTGTTCTAACTCGGAGCAAGAGCTTTCCAATGAGCACACGTGGAGGCTCGTACGACATCTTTTGAATTTAAAACAAAATGTGTAAGGGTCAACGTTTTTGAGGCCGGGGAGACCAAAACTGCAAGGATCCATTTAAATTTGCACACTTATTATTGGCCTTAGAGAAACAACCGCTGTGGTCAATGGCAAACTTCACGACGAAAAGGTGTTTATTGGGGACAGCCCTAGTGCTTTAACTCCCCAAAGTGTCTCCGCAATATTCCACCTGATATCAGCTTTCGATCTCATGTCTCCTTGCTGTTCCTCAGCTTGTCTCAGATTGCAGTCGCGTTGCTCCCCGTCCCTCGCTGCTCCCCTCCTGTGTCTCCCTGGTTCCTTGTTGTCTCCCTCAGTGTCTCCCTGGTTCCTTGTTGTCTCCTCTGTGTCTCCCCGGTTTCGTCATTGTCTCCTCTTGTTCTCCCCTGGTTCTCGTTATTCTCCTTCTGTCTCACCTGGAAGAAATACCGTCTGTCGTGTGCTTCCATTCAGACTGCGACACTCGCCGTCCCGTCTCCCCCGCCGTCGACTCGGGCCGTCACTCATACCGGGCTGACGGCCGTCATTGTCCACTCTGGTGGCGCCTCGTCTGGCCACTTTGTCAGCTACCGCGCCGGCGGACCCCGCTGACAGCAGGTGAGACTCTCCCCTGTCACCTACCGCCGACGGCGGACCCCGCTGACAAGGCAGGTGAGACCCTCCCCTGTCAACCTACGCGCCCGACGGCGGACCCCGCTGATCAGCAGGTGAGGTCCGCTCCTGCACCTACCGCCGCCGGCCAGACGCGGCTGTACAGTAAAGGTGAGACCCTCCCCTTCACCTACCGCCGCCGGCCGGACCCCGCTGGACAGCAAGGTGAGACCTCCCCTGTGCACCTACCGCCGCCGCCGGACCCGCTGACAGCAGTTGAGACCTCCCCGTCACCTACCGCCGCCGGCGGACCCCGCTGACAGAGGTTGAGAACCTCCCTGCACCTACCGCGCGCCGGCCGGACCGCCGCTGACAATGCAGGTGGACCCTCCCCCGATTGTATCCAAGTATCTTATGTAGGGTATGGCGAAGTACAGCAGTAACATGGACTTATCTTAAGTCATTAGTACGGGTAAATCGATACAGAGACATTGTTGCCATGGGATAGTGGTGCATAATTGCATTGGTATTTTCGAATCGTACCCGGCACAGAGGTAGGCAGTTGTCGCAGACACAGTGCTTACCGGATCCGAATCGGAACCATGAGGCCTCACGCGCTATGATACCTTTGATACACTCCAGCATACTCATTTAGATCTACCGGTGAGTCGGGCTGGCATTGGACGCGCCTCCCCGGGGGCGTTCAGGCATCACTTATTAGGGCTCGCAGGGCCGCGTTTCCAGCCTACTTATATCAGAGTTCACCGGCCGAACCCTGCTGGAGCGCATCTCCGGAGGCGGGTGTTTGTGTTTCTGCGGAGGGTCTCTCCGATCATAGTGACGCCAGTGGCCGCTCTGTTTGGTTCCGGGCATAAACAGCAAGCCTGCCGGCGTGACAGGAAGAGCGAGGCTCGTTTGTATGCCACCAAGAGCCTGCGCTCTTTAGCGGCGTCACGGCGAGCCAGTAGAGGTGAGATGGGTGTCTCAGATTGTGCCGCCGTCAGCTGCGGGCGTCGCGCTGCCCTCTCCGGTGGCCGGGCCGTGTGGGGATGTAATTATCCGCGGGCGTGTTCGTGTCGCATTCTGAAGTCTGAGCGTGGGTTGATTGCGAACACCGGCTGTGTAGTTGACGCTTTGGGCGAGTGCCGTGGTTTTGGGGCGCACGGCTGCGTAAGACGGTTCTTGGTGTGTAGGGGGGGGGACGCGTGACCACGCGATATCATCTGATTAATGTCGATCGGTGGGGCTCTGATGTTACGCGGGGAGTGACACCGCGATTAAGGCAAACAGAACTCCGGATACGTGAGTGTGAGTTTATTTTTGAGAATCGTGTGGTTGCGGTCAAATTCAGCTTCTACGGGCTTGGCAATGATACCCTGGTTTGTCTCCCGATGATCCCGCTTTAGAAAGTTTTATAATCCATGCGTTGGCTTATGCGCGTGGTTGAGATTCACCGCTTGTTTATAACAGGATTTAAGCGCAGCCAGCCGCGGAAAGGCAACGCCATATCGTGGCAGAGGGGTTGGCAACGTGATGTCACATGTATATTGGCACCTCATGTCACAGTATTGGCACGTCAAACAACGCGGATGCAATGGAGGAGGCGTTTGGTTTCTCTCCCAGTTTCATCTTGCCTTGGAAGATTCGGGTATTTTGAATACTCCTTATATTGGTATTTGAAAAATTGCTCCTTATGTGTTGTTAGTGAACTGACAGAACGAAAGTGGTATCTAAGCTCAAATCCATGAATCATCCTCCCTTCTATGATCTCCGTAAATGGCAAATTAATTGCTTGTCAGCGTTGGGAGTTGGGATTCGTCCTTCTAACCGTCTACTCACCGGTTACAGTCATATCCGCCTGACTAACGCGTCAAGATCATCTGTCCAGCTTTACCGCCTAACCGCCAGAAACTGCATTGACCGTCTGAACTGTCTGACAACTGTCGTCTGTCCATCTGTCTGTCTGACGTCTGTCCATCTGTCTGTCTGACCAACTGAACGTCTGTCCATCTGTCTGTATGACGTCTGTCCATCTGTCTGTCTGACGTCTGTCCATCTGTCTGTCTGACGTCTGTCTATCTGTCTGTCTGACGTCTGTCCATCTGTCTGGCTGACCGTCTGACCGTCTTTTCCGCCGTCGCAGTTGGTTCTACACGTCCGACACGCTGGTGAGCCGGGCCTCCGCCTCTGAGGTGTTCGCAGCCGCCGCATACATGCTCTTCTACGACCGCGTCCCGCTGGCGGGGGCGGGGGCGGCGGTCCCGGTGACAGCGTCCCCGATGGCGGCGGCCCTCCTGTCTCCTGTGACGCCCGCCATGCTGTCTCTGGGCCGCGGCTCGCTGCTGCTACCCCCGCCGACTGGCGAAGGACGCTGAGTGGCGGCGCGAGGTGTGACGCTCAGTGATATCGGGGCAGTGACACGCCTCGGCGACCCGTGATTGCGTAGCTCGCTGCGGCTGTGATGATGTAGTGATGACGTGATGTGACGAGTGATTGATGTAGTCAGTGATTGTAGTCACCAGGCGGCGTGTGGGCGCGACTGTGATGTGTTTATTTCTCACTGGTCGCTGCTGTCAATCGTTACCTGCCAGTGGAGGCGGACAGTGCTGTCGGGAGCGGTCTGAGCCCAGGCCGGCGTGGGCAGGACGCCTGTCGCTTCGGTTGTGATCTGTGACCGTGTGAGCGGCGCGGCTGCGGCGGTCCTGGCGCGTGGGCGGCCAGTGCGCCGCGGTCGGTGCGCTGTGGGAAGAGTGGCTGTGACGGCGGCATATGCGCCGAGAAGTGGTACGTGAAATCGGTCCGACGCTGACGTCCTGCTGCCGCCGAGTGGTTGCGGGAACTGCGGCGTTGGCGGTGATGCCAGGCTGCTGCCGGACTAGTCCACCCTGCCGCCGGTGGTGTCCAGAGACGTTGTGAATGAGACCGTTTGCCGACACAGACTCAGTGAGGCGCGCTGTATGAGTGGGTTGGTGAGTTGATCATGGAACGCTGCCGTCCCGGTGCTACCAATTCCGAATACAGGGTTCCGGATTGCAGAGCCGTGTGTTTACAGGCAGCTGGTGGACGACGCGATCAGACAGAGACGGTGTTGGGTTAGCTGTATTGCTTCGCTATCATTGCCGAACGATCGTCAAGGGTTAACAATAACGACAAGTAGTGGGCAGTGGCCCATTCTTCCCACGCCACGGCCCGACTCACGAAACAGATCGACGAGCCCGTGGATCATGCCTTGCAGAAGACCAACGCCCTCTGTACGTCACATAAATCGTGCCGTGGTAGGGTTGTCGGTTCTGCATTGCGAAACTACCCCCCAGTGCACTGACATGGTAGGCAGCAAGGGTAACGGGGTAACGGGGGATGGTACACGACTGGAAGAGACGCTGGTGAGACACGGGGTTCGGGCCGACAACACCGACATCGGACTGTATCGGCCTCACGACAGGCGTCAGAAGGTAACCTACCAGACAGCGAGGACCGCCCGCTGCGCATACTGCTCCCCCGAATACGAATCAACTGACGACACACTCCGCTCGCACACAGTAGTATCAGCAACGATTCCCAAACATCCTCAAACAGTAACAGTGGATACGATAATTGGGTGTTGCTGCAACAAACCATGTCGAATTCGCTGGAGAGCGCTAACTGCCAGCTGCACAATCCGTCACGCAATGCTGACCTTTAACGGTCATAACTATAATGAAGGGCAAGGTTGAGCCCCGCTTCTCACAGTACGAGTAACGATTAGTTACCGAGACTGGGGCGGGTAGGTTCACACAAAGCGCTCGTGGCGTACGCCCTCACAAATCGCGATGGGTTTTCAGCTCAAAAGGAAACTCATTTGGTAATCATGATTCCTTTTCTGACCAGTGGAAGTCTCACGCCATCCATTGCCCTGCTTTGATTATGTAAGCATTCGCGACTGATGAGATATATGAGTGGGGCCTGTTGCTTAGTTGGTCGCCCCGAAGAGGAGGCACCATCTCGTTAATCTCGGAGCGTCTAAGCCGGTGCTTACTCCACGGCACCTGCGGCCCGCGGCGCTCTCCGTCGCACCACCCTGTCCTGACAGGCCCGAGTTCTCCACAGGTGGTCAGACTCTCAGTCACGCCTGCCACTGTTAACGGCTGCTCTATATAGCTCCATGGGAGTGTGATTCACACACGAACAGTGATCTGGAACCTGAGAGGCAACGGTGGGTCTCCTGGACTGAGCCACACACTATGAAGGGTCGTATCAGCTGTTCAGGCGGCAAGCCCTAAACAGGGAATCGATATTAGTTTAGAGTAACCGATGCGTTCACTGTCTGCCGTAGCCTGTTTTGAAATGTAATGTTGAGATAAGAAAAATCCATTGAAAAGCAACAGCATCTGACATTTTTTTAACCTAATTTAGCCTAACCTAACCTAACCTAACCTAACCTAACCTAACCTAACCTAACCAACCTAACCTACACCAACCTACTAACCCAACTAAAACTAGAAGCCCGCGTGGCTGTTTAGAATACAAGGTGTTACTATGCGTCGAAAGCCGACAACGATCCGCGTGTATAGCGCAACGCTGGACGGAACACTGATAACTGAGAAGACTATCAGTCGCTTCTGTTGGATAGGAAAACTCCGCGATAAAGATTTGTCCAACCCAGCCAAAATGCACAGCATTGGTCTATATACAGATATGGTGAACAGTACGTGGTAAATATTTGGATAAGCGCTCAATAGCTGAGTGCATTCTGTCCTAACAAGTAACAACCCATTAACGGTAAAACAGGGCACATTAACTACTACCGCTCGGTATAACCTCATTACCATAGCATCATCGCCTATCAACATTCAGCGCATACCTCAACAATATCACAGCATCTAACCGTGAGTGAAAACCCGCTCAGACAGCAAACCTAGGAGCAGCAGCAGCCAGCAGCGGGATTATTAAACAACGCGGCTCATTTGAGAACCTCTCGGTCACAGTCCGTCTCCGCAGCCAGAATGGAGTTCACTGAGCTCTGGTTGACGACAATGAATCCGTCGGGATTCTGTCGGAGCCACCACTCTATCGGACAGATAGAGCTCATTGTCTCCCTGTGTGGTGGCGTCCTGCTCACTCGTGGTCCGGTCCTTTGCCAGCTCCTCTCCGATGTCGGGCGCTCTTCTGCGCTGCCCGTCCTGTCTCCTCCGTCCTGTCGCAGTGGCTGGCTATCAAGGCCCGCCGGACGGACAGGCGGCGTCCTGTCCTGTCTGTCCTGTCCAGCTTGACCTGCTGCCAGCTGCTGACATCGCTGTCCGTCGCTGTCCTGTAATCAGACCAGAGCTGCCTGAGGGCGACATCTATTGGATGGCACGGACGAACAGGAGGATAGCCTCGGGCGGCCGGCAGCGGCGGTGACGGAGAAGGCGGCTGGTGGACAGGAGGGTTGTCGCTGGCCAGAATCAGCTAACTGACGCTGTGTCCGGTATATGTACTCGGCAGGGCATAGTCGATTCTGTAGCCATGGATGGAGAATGTAGTAGGTATGGGCCATGGCAGGTGTGGCCAATGCCACATCAGCTTTTAAGTTGGTGTGGCAGAGCCACATCAACATCTCATTTTTGTGTAATGCAAATGCATGGGAGCATCTTGTCAGGCTATGCAAGAATAACAATATAATATCCTTTAGCCACATTTACTTTGGAAACGATTCTCCACTCTGCCTGTAGCAGTCGGCAGTCCAATGGGTAGGTATTGCTCAGAAGTCAAATTAAAATGGAAATTATTTCGACTCAAATTAATCTCTTCCAAGAATTGATGAGATGCACTCATTTCACATACTCTGCAAAACTACCAGCACTTCAGCACGCCTGGGTCACTTCGGTGCTCGATGGCCGGGGGCAGCTAGAGTCTCGAGTTGGACTGATTAGGCGCCTGACCGGTCAGGACCCCGCTGACAGTGGCCAGTGCGATCCAGTGGCGGATCTACGGCTGAACAAAATGGCTGACACATTGCCTGACAAAGGAGGAAATCTAAGCATTTTTTACAAAGGAAAGCTTGCTTTAACCCGCGCCCGGGTGGGCCTCCGAGACAACTTCGCCATGGTGGGGGGGTCAAAAATGACCCCCCCGTCTAACTCGAAAAACGACACAAGAGATAGAAAGAACGCCGGAAAAACAAGCGTTGAAAGCTCTCAACGTGTCACATTTCGAAGTTACAGAAGACGCCAATTTTTAGCTAAGGTCAAAATTGAGGTCACACCAGAAGGTCATCAAAGGTCAAATTTCCCAGTTTTTGGACTCTCCGCTTCGAACACCCCGTATATTCTCGTGACATGATAGCTAGACAAACGAAAAAAAAAAATCGAGGGAAGCTAATTAAATTTGCAATCGCACTTGTGAAACGGCGGTGTCCTCAAGATGCAGCTAAGATCAATAGTTTCGGCTCCAAGAGGTCACGAAAGTCAAAAATGCACGTTTTTGGTAGATTTTCTTTTTCCTGTGACTGAACCTTCTTATCTAATTAACGAAGAGCAAATTACATTAAAATCGTGTTCGTTTCGAACAAGGCGCTTTGAAACACTATACATGGTGACCTTTCAGGTCAATTTCCCAAAACCTTTGACCTTCAGTCAAGGTCATTTGGCTGATCGCGGTAGGTTCATGTTGCACATGGGTCGATCGGACCAGACGAGCACAAACACAAGTGGTGTCAACCGATCGTCCTCTATATATCTTTCATAATCAAAAGTTAGCCAATCATTGCTGAGACCTACAGATGACCTCAAATGACTTGTGAGATCAAATGAGCAACAATCTGCACCTTGACATCCAGAACGAGACGAAAAAACATGATCTGAAAGAAATTAGCTTTGATCACTCATATATGTGTTCTGAATTGGAAGCATTTGTTTATTTTCACCCATTCATCTACTAATGGGGTAGCAAAAAAGACGCTGACCATTAAGGTCACCGATACAAAAAATCCAAGATCATACAAGTTGTAGGGTACTTATAATCTTATGAAATCTGCTAAGTTTCAAACAATCTTCTCGAACAAAAACCTGAGGCTTTGGCACGATCACAAAACATTTTGGGAAGGCAACGGTATAAAATGACCTGATTACCCTGACCAGGTTGACCTGAAGTAATTTCTCCTTTTGTCAAAGTGTGGGAAATTGATGTTCAAACAGCTATGCAAAATTTGGCGGCGCTGCGCGCCGCCGTTTTCCCGTTATTCCGAAAAAACATCAGGGGGGTCAAAATGACCCCCACGAGGGTTAAGCCAACTACCAATGCACAAGCAAGCAAAATCCGATGGGTTTTCAGAATTGAGTGAGATTTTTGTCACCCCCCCCCCATTGCCCGTTCTGGATCCGCCTGTGGTGCGACCGGATGGAACGTCACTTGCGTTGTAGTTGTACCGCTTATGTCGTCGCTACAAAGGGCATTTGGGTCATAGTTGTGGTATTGTACCCGCACTGGTGACAATGCACTCTTGTATGTAACTAACCTATAGGGATATGCTAAATTTTAGATTTCTGCAATATCTGATGCATATCGTAATTGTATTGAATCTGATATATTTTCATCCGTATTTGCAACATGTGGTGTCACGTGTCATTTTAAGTTTGTAGGAGGTTTCCGCCCAAATTATTGACTTAACTGCTGCATCGTACATATGGATTCATCTGGCTTCTTTCACATGTTTGGATGTCTCACTCGTTCATTGAATCATGCGTCCTAATTGTAAATATGTATATGTTTAGGTTAAATTACATAAATGTATTTTCCTTAATTGTAGTTTTATTTTTTCTTAATTGTAGTTTTAATTTGTCTTATCATTTTAAGCAATTTACATTATTCGACATACATATGGATTCATCTGGCTTCTTTCAAATATTTGGACGTCTCACTCAGTTCATTGAATCATGCGTCCTAATTGTAAATATGTACATAATTAGGTTAAATTCCATATATGTATTTTTTCCTTAACCCACGCGGCGTAGGGCGGGGGTAAATATTATACCCCTCCCGGATTTATTTCAATAACTTTAAAACTATAACAGATAGCAACGACAAATTTGCTGTACCTTATGCACTATGCAGCATCAATTTGACGTCTTCCTAAAAAAATCATCGAAAATGAATCAGAACTTTGGGAGATAATGACGCTTTGATGATGTGATGTCATGCCATTTTGGATGGAAAAACTATAAATGTTTGATGCATCGTAGATAGCATAGTTTAATAGCAAATCGCAAGCCGTCCTGCTCACATTTTTCGTTCACAATCGCAAGCGTTGAAACGAAAAAGAATGAAATTGATTTGTCTACATAATGGTGATCTCGGATTTCTATTTTTTGTTTTTTGACCCCTCAAAATAAAATAAATGATTTTTTTTTGAAAATTTATTGCAAAATCAAAATTTTCAAGGTATTCAAAAACCGGAATATATATGAGAGAACCAAATGTAAGAAATATCCAAACCAAATTTCAAAGTAATATCTTTATTTTGCAGTGACTGATTGTTCCCCAAGCATAAGTAGCTACGACGCAATTTTTCAAAATAACGTTTTTTTTATTTTTTGAACTGATACAGATATATAAATGTCATTGCTGTATTTATGAGACAAAACTGGTTTAGAAATATGCCTTGTTTATTCATATTAGTCAGTTTCCAGTTTTGACCTTAGATGACCTGACCTTGACATTTTATGGGGGTCAAGTTGTAAAAATGACTGCTGCTATCGAATTTCACGTGTAAAATAACCCCTTAAACATGTGTCACAAGACTTTCGTTGACCTCTTGGTAACTGTGACATTTTGTGACATTTTGTGACCTTGACCTTTGCATACAATTTCACTCTTACTTAATTCAGGAGATGTATTACACCTTTGCGAGCTTTATGTACATTGATAGTCTAAAACAAAGGTTTTGAATTGAAAGTATGAACCATTAACTCAATTAACTATATTTTTCATATGACCTGACAGTGACCTGACAGTTGACCTAACTTGAAAAAATAGGGTATGCATTCGATTCGTTTCATTGAGAGCTTTCGATCGCCGCTTTGCGCGTCTCGCTGCGGTTATTGGTTCGGAAGATACGAGGGGATACAATTTACCCCCACCCCTACGCCGCGCGTTCGGCTGGAGACCCCTACGCCGCGCGGGTTAATTGTAGTTTTAATTTGTCTTATCAATTTAAACAATTTAAATTATTCGACAAAGTTGAAGACGTTCCAATAGCCAGTTGGTTAGATGTGACGTGGTTTGGGAACCCCTGGCCAGCCGACATTTGTGAGCCGCTGACCTTGACCTGGCCTGGGGTCAGCTGGCGCTGGAGTGCGTCTCGTGAGAAAACAGTCTTTTTGGGAGGCAGTGGTGAACGTGACTCGTGGGCTTGTGCGTCGTGTGTGCATCCTTTTCCTCCAAGTGGTGAGCCAGAGGGCGGTGCAGCAGCAGATCATGCATTCATATATGCGGAGCGTGCCTAGGATTCGAAGCGACTGAGAGTAGACGAAGCAGATCAACACCGGAATTGTTTAAGGTAAGCGAGCCACGCCCCCCCTTCCCCGATCATGTTCGTTGATATTCGCAAGACAGGCTCTGCCGGTTACTTGTTACGCCGACAACGGCAACCTCTTCTACAGCCGATGAAAGTGAGAGTGTGACCTTAATTTGGTATTCGTGGGACATATTTTGGACAGAATCGAGTTCAGTTTGCACATGGTCAGTCACTCAGTCATTTGTAGCTTACGCGGGCAGCGTTTTGGTTTTATCCTAGGATAGTGAGACTGTGGTCTGTGCCGGCTTTGTGCCTCACTCGAAGCATGGGCGCGATTATTGGGTCTATGATAAATCACGTGTCGCATAGAATATAGCCGGTGAATAGGATATGCAATAGGTATGGTGAGCGAGCGTCAGCTGCTCGAGCTGGACAGCGACCGTGAGAATACCAATTAGAGCGATAATCACGGCTCAGCCCGCCAGGCGCTGGGGGCTTCCACCCCCTTTGGTCTTTTTGGCGATATGGCAAAAACGCGTAGCAAAAGTGACTTTTGAAACTTTGTGAACGTTTCAATACACTCCTAGCCACATGTGGGTGCAAAGTCGTATCAATGCTATGTCAGGTCAGGTCACAGTCACATTACAAAGCCTCAGTGGATCGAAGGTATGCATGGAGGTCCCAGCGGTTGCCGGGTTAAAATCCATATTTTTATCATCAAGGAAAAACGGGTTAAGTTACCATAGTCGCTTTCCGTTAAAGGGAATAGTTCACCTTTAACATAGGGTTTTGAGTTGAGATAGCCAAGTTGTGGCGCATGCTCGAAAATGACTTGTGGACGCTTTCACATTTTTCCAAGAACCTTCTTAATTATTTAATATTTAGTCAAAAGTCGGGACCGGGTATAACCGGAACTCCAATCGCTTGATTGGTGATTTTGGCTGAGTTTTGCGCCATGATTATGACGACAAGATTGACGTAGACTTGGGGAAAGGTAAGTGCTGGGACAAAACCATACTGTTCAGTACCTCATTTCTTTTGTTTGCAAGAATGAACTTTGTCAGGTATTGCTATGCATGTTGATTTTGATGTTTAAATATCTATAAAACATTTCTTCTAAACAACGTTCTGCAGCGTATGCTAGCGTTCAGCGCTGGCCTGAACGTTCAGGCTCGCGTACAAATGTTGATCTGTCCCCTTCCCCCACTCACCGACCCCTACGCGCGTGCCCTGTCTTGATTTGGACGCCCGCTGCGCAGCCGCCCGGCTGAGTGATAGGGCCGCGGCGAGACCGGTACGCCAGTGACGTGTTAGACCGTGATGGACCCTTGTGAACACATAATCCAGACGGACGCCCGAAGAGCACGGACAGGTGAGGGACGGATGGCGAACACTACACTCATAGTGAATCTAATAGTGAATGAAATACCTATTAAAGCAAGGTTTTGATGGTTTTCAAAGCGTTAGTATTTCTTCCGGCATCTTTACAATACCTGGGCAAGTTACCACCATGTATACGACACGATCCCTCACTAATTCGATGACCCCGTTGCGCATGCTTCCAGCCAGCTGATTTTCCATTACTTGAGGACAAAAAGTATGAATTATCACCAAATAATTGACTTTTCAATTTGTTTTCCGCGTAAATATAGGTTTCTTTAGATTACTAGTATATGATACTTAATTCTTGCTTCTCTTCACTTTCTGAGCTTTTTCTCGTATTTTTTTTAAGGTTAACTATTCCCCTTTAATGCGAAACTCGATATTCAACCAAGGACAAAATGATACCGTCCCCATATGGACCAATGACCTGTGCTACCCTAAAATTCATCTCCAGGGGCGGCGCCACACAATTTTGAGTTTGGAGGGCAGCCAGGTATTTGGCCCCCAAAAGGGGGGCAAACACCTGGCTGTGCATGCGTATCGAATCGAAAATCATAGTGGACGTGTACTTTATCATGTGTGATGGGACCATATTAGAGATGAGTGCAAACTACTAGGGACAATATCCCCATTGTGGCATTGTCCCCAGTGGTGGCGATACCCATGGTATGAACTATGGTGTATCTTACATAACTAACAATAATAACCTAAATAACGAAGTTCGACACCCCTCTAAGGGGCTTGGAGGTTAGCTTGAACGAGTTGGTCGCCTGGGGCCGTGGCTCTCGCGTTGATTGCCGGCGGAGGGGTGGACGTGTGAAGTTCTGCCTTCTTCCCCGCCGCCGGCCGGCCACTGGATATGCAGCCGCTGATGGCGGCGGCGGCGGCGGCGGCGGCGGCGGCCCGCGGTGCCGCCCGGGGACGATACCTTACGCCGAGCGTTACATTGATCGCCGAGCTGCAGTCTATTGATCAGAGCTGCGGGCCGTGTTCGGTGCCGCAGCCTGACCGGTAGGAAATCACGGCTTCCGAGAGCTGCCACAGCTCGGAAATCGCAGTCTGGCGCGACGAGCGGCGGCTCTGATTATACCAAGGTATGATGATAATTAGAGCGTAGGCTATGGTTGGCTATAATTACAGTTGCCGGAGAGAGGAGGTATGCCGGACTCCAGGAGAGAGTAGGTATGCACCTTCGCAATTGCTGACGGGAGATGAGCGCGCCTTTTGTCAGATCAAGTTTGCCAAAATGAGATGTGCTAATTTCAGTTTTAGCCCGCAAGATTCGTCATTTTAAATTATTTTGTTGCTGAAAGTGATGGCGAGAACAGGGAAGCTCAGAGCTCTATTCTCTTTATATCCTGCTGGGTGTAACACACGCTTTGTTTTGTTTATTCCAAATGTATCGACTTGGATCGTTGAGTTAGCCGCTCTGCCCGTCTCAAAAGAAGAAGTTTTGTCATCCATGGCTACACAATCCTCGTTTAGATCTATTTTGGCATTAAGCGTAATGTGATGGATAGGTTCAACTCGGCGCCATATACACACTTATTTGTTTTCAAGCGAAGAGTTGATTGGTTGATGTTTTTGTTCACTGTTGACTTTTGGAGCGTTTTGGCGATGACCAGATTTATTTAAGTGCCCTAGTTTTTTTTTCGGTTGCTGTTTATTTGTATTGTTTACTAGATATAGTCGATACGTTAAAGGACAAACAACATTTACTGCGTTTGACTCACTGTAAAATAGCTTCGTGTCATAGGTGGACCATAACTTATAACTATATAGCTCCATTAGTCTTAACCCTCGCACCGACGGGGGGCAGATATCCGCCCCCCCCCCCACAGGTTTTTCCGGACTAGCGGGAAAACGGCGGCGCGTAGCCGCCGCCAATTGTATGGCTGGTTTGGGATCACATTCCGGCACACTTTCTTAAAACTTGACTTCCAACTTTCAAGGTCAAGTTTTCAGTCACTTTAAATGACTGACCTTCAAGTCACGTTTTTGTAAGTTTGACATCTTGCCGAAGCCACAGTGGTGAACCAAACAATTTGAAGCTCACAGTGTGCAATGAGGCCTTCGATATCTACAGTTCGTTTATCTCGGATTTTTTTTATATCGGTGACCTGAGTCATGTCAATTTTTGAGACCTCCCATTATAAGTCTATGGGAGAAAATTGAAATGCGACCAATCGAACAAACCTGGCTAAATGTGGGTCAGTTTTCATCCTAATCACTATATCTGAGCAAAAATAAGAATGCAAGTTGTATTTTTCTTCCCTGACCTCGCTAAGGTCCAAATCCAATGCTGCCAAAAGTCTAGGTTTTTGTACAATAACTCAATGTTTCTACGTATAGATGAGTAACTGTGGTTTTCCCCATTCTGTTTCTCTTGTCAACCTCCATCGATAGACATAAAATTTGACTTGACCTTGGCATGACCTCAGGTCAGGTCAGGTAATTTTTTTTTTTTAGTTTGACCTAGCTAGCTAAACGATATATGGCTCGATGCGCCGTGATGTGAGAAACACGATGGTGGCAAAATAACTGCTCATACCTTTAAAAAGTTAAGAAAGTTATAACAAAAACTTTTTACAGTAAAATTAAGCATTTGACCTGCGCTGACCTCTGGGAGCCTCAAACTATTGAACTGATCTCAAAGTCTAGGACATGTTGGGAGGAAAGAGTGTTTCAAGAGCATGCAGTGCTTTTTTTATTACTCCTAGCTAGTTAGTACTTGAGCTTAGCCCGGATTATGTGAAGCAAGTGCTCAATTTACTTGAAATATGGGAAAATTGACCTTTTTTTACTCTTGAGTGACCTCAATATTGACCTTGTCAAAAAAAGCTAAGTTATTTTCGCTAGTACACGTCACGGCCTACCTCACGCCGTTTTTCCGCTTCTCGCTATGTTGCGTAGTTTTGGAGATCTCTGGGGGGGGTCGGTTATCCGCCCCCCCCGTCGGTTCGAAGTTGGCTCAGACCCCCGTCGGTGCGAGGGTTAACTATCAGTTGAATTCCGCGAACAACCGATAAAGGATTTTATATATACATACTTACCTATGTTACCAAAACTTTCTGACATATGAATGAAGGGAATCAGGACCATTTTCAACCATACTATGTTACTTTGTATCCAGCCTTTCCACTTAAGTACAAATTGTCAGCATTGCCAATCAGGGCTGATGCTTAATTAGTGGCTCTAACTCTTCATTTTTGGTATTCGTAGTTTACGACTAGCTCGTGATTACCTGTAAATCGTAACTAAATGATAAGGTCAACATTTAAGATTTTGCATGCCTCTTCAATCGATGTTCAAATTTACAACATTGGAAGAGGCGTGCTTCCTGTTTAGGCATGTGAGTACCAAATAGGCACTTTATAACCCACAGGCAGACCCACAAACTGTGGACTTAAAAACCATAATGCTTGTGGGTTTTCGAAGCATTATTTAGGGTTGTGTAGGCTTTTGCAGGCTTTACAAAATGTATACATATATATATATATAAAGGGCAATATGCTAAATGGGTGTAAAATAAAAAATGACCATGCCGTCATCACGCTCTGAAAATAGAATAAATAAACAAACAAGCAAATGCCAAAGCTGTAGGAAGCGTGATCGGAAATATATTGTAGGCACCAAAATATGCTAAATGGTCTAGCGTAGCTATTTCCTCTAGCGTAGATGCTAGATGCTAGCGTAGATGTAGATGTTTAGCGTAGATGTTTAGTCTAGCGTAGATGTTATTTCCATAGGTTATTGGTTATCAGCGTTGAGAGTGCAGTTTACCCCTTTTTGATGACCACAGTTACTCGTTTCGTTACCACCGCCCCCCATTGCGTAGACCGCGGTTCTCGGCTTCAAGCTATGCGGTACAACATAACTTCAGGCGCGTACTACTAGTGCCATCTATGGGCAGGAATATCAGTAGACATTTGTGCTGTTGCTCTTAGTCAAAAGCAGTGGTTTCCAGCGTATAGCAACACGTAACACAAAGCTGATCATCATTTAACATTAACTAGTTTTGCGATAATGTAGTGCTCTTCGTGATTTGTATGTTATTACCCCGCCCCCATTACGCTTCAAGCCATGCGGTACAGCCTAACTTCAGGCGTTTACTTCTATTGCCATCTAGGGATAAGTAGACAGATGTGTTTTTGCTCTTAGTCTGAAACAGTGGTTTTCAGCAATTGTTTGATATTTTATTTAAAATCTATGCCATTTGACTCTTACTTCTGCAGTGCATAAGCAGAGACAGACAATGTCCAAGAACTCACTCGATACGTCGTGTTTGTATGTGTGAGTTGACAGTAACTAGTAACTATTGACAGTAAGTAACTATTACTTAGTTTCCTTCAGTTATCTGTAGTCTGTAACTGTAGCTTAGTCTGATAACCCTAGCATAATAACAACGTGCTGCAAAACTGAAAACATTCTCTGGAATAAGAAACTTAACAGCCCGTCGAAGTTTGCATTAGGTTGTCGGCCACGTCCCGTCCCACTGTATTCCAATGCATTATTGATTATCGACGTTCGTAATTGTGTCTTTAAACCTCAAACTCACTGAATATATGCTCTATTACTTAGTTTCCAAGCCACACCATTTCAACAGCATTGTGCATTGCGTGCATGAATACTCCATATTGTATTGCAACATGTGTTTTCTGCTCATTGTTCAAATGCCTTTTTCTGCCTATGTCCTTATATAATAGCTCACTAAAAGCGAAACCACTGAAATATGTTTGATGTTGATTTTTCCTCGCTCCTAATAATGTATGGGACCACTCAGACCAGTCCATGCCAAAATGTGCTGCTTCTGGTAATGTAAATGTAATAACACACGAAGGATGCACGAAGGATGTATCAACCCATTTCTAAAGCACTTGCTCAACATCTGTGATAAATGTTTCAGGCTTAAATGTATTGTCTGGTTTAATCTAACTGAGTGGGATAAATGAATTTTAATTAAAATTGAACAATTTCCAGGAGCCACAAATACGAATTACATTCAATGAGGAGGCATATTTATCCCTTCTCCAGGACTTGTTAGTCCTACCTGTGCTGTTCATATGCTGTGGCGTGAGTCCAAATAGCGTGATCGTGTATTGAAGCGACATGCTTAGTTACATGGAACTTAGCAGGTTCAAAGAGGTCTCGCTCTACATTATCATCACACATGTGGATACCAGATCATCTGCTATAGCGGATATTAATCCTACCGCCCCTTGGATGAGATCAATAGTGTATGTTTGATATCAGCCTTGAATTGTTCTCAGTTAACTAATAGTAACTATACGTTGACTTTGATGATTTCGTTGGATGGTACGTGCGAGCTTACTTGTCTTCCCATAAGCATACGAGTTGAGTGACAATAATTCTTCAATTGTCACTGAACAGTGTACTGTAACCCATATACCTATAGAGAGCAATTTAGCGAAGGTTTACGTACTAAGCATGGCCAAATCAAGTGTCATTGCGATGCGACGTAAACACATACAAAATGTTTGGGGATGGCATGACCCTTGTGTTGGACGGGGGATAAGACAGGTGCATGCGGAGATCAAAGTGAGAGAGTTGCTTCATTTTTGCACAATTAAAATATATAAGCCTTATGATGTTAGAACAACTTTATACAAAGTATACCTTTTAATCCACAACTTTGCCATGTATCCATGGGTGAATGATTGCTTTCCGAGCTGCCCCGGCCGACGCCCGAGGTCAGTACTCAGTAAAAGTGTCGAAATTTCACTCCTCGGCCAAATGTTGTTGACCGAGTGGTGGTGGTAGTGGGGGTGGGGGGTGGGGGGGGGGGGATCGTCAGCAGAATTTATATTTGTATAGTGTAAAGCTGATTCCTCAGGGAGGTGCATGTTCCCTTAACCCCTCCCCCCCAAGGGGCTGTAGAACCGTTGGCGGCAATAATGTTCGTACATGACGATACAAACACGTTGAATAAATGATCGAATGCAAATATTAAGTGAAGGAAGCTGACAATTAATTGCGGCGTATTTATTCGTCACAAGATGGCAAAGTAATTTGAAATATGACAGCATGGTGCGCACAGGTATCCGGACATATTTTCGTCCCGCATTTCTTCGTCCATAAATATTCGTCCACGACTTTTCGTCTTCGCAACTTTTAGTCTCGCATGTCTTCGTCGCACAATTTTTCGTCCGCAGTTCTTCGTCTTGCATTTTCCTTTTCCACAAATTTTCTTCCGGCATTTCGTTGAATCCTTATAACAAATCGTAGCGGTCGTGCAACGTTTTCGTCCGCAAATCATCGTTTTGCATTGCTTCGTCTAGAAAATTTCGTCCGCAACTTTTAGCCTGCCCATTGCTTTAAAACAATTTGTATTTTCGACATTCTTTGTCGTTGAAAATCTTCGTCAATGCAGTTAGATGATTGCCCTCAATTCTCCATCCGCGAATCGTTCGCAAGCAAATGGACAAGTTGCAGGTTACCTAACCCCCTGTTTTTATGTAATTGATTGAACGCAATTTAATTTAAAGTATTTTATATATTGTCAATTTAATATAAATTCCCCTGAATTATCAGGATTTTAAATAATTAAGATATTTACGTAATTTACAATTCTGCTCTCCGATTGGTCGTGACGCAATTGTAGGCCAATAGTTCAGGCGCAAGTTGATGCCCTGAGTTAGTTTTTAGGAGTTCGGTTGACACATTTAATTGTAAAATAGAGGATTCAACGCAAAATCATCATCACTTAATCGCGTGGAAATCAAAGCCACGTGATATAGCGTTTTTCAAGCAGTATCGCTCATTTGCAATCATGGCAACTTTACTGAAACAAACACAAAAACTAAAATTGTGGAATTCTACCTTGTGGCCAAATCAATAAGCTTAACCGGCAGCTCAAAAGGCATTTTAACGAGATTGCCTACAGCCAAACGGATCCTAAGGATGATCTAGAAATCTTCTTTTTCATACAAGCTCTGGACCCGGAAGGACGCTATTTCAAGACAGCATTGAGGGCACGGGTTCGATTTGCAAGTAGTTTCTGGGCAGTGTTTCAGTGAGGCAGCATCTGTATTTGAGCCACTTAACAGCTTCCTGTGGAGTAACTAAACGGTAATAGGTGTTTAAGAAGAATCTCCAGACCAGGAAGCGAACTAAAGACAGGCCCCCGTGGGAACTGTCAGTGCGGGATCATCCCTGCCGGCAGGTTAGCCGTAAGCAGCTTGGGAGTTGAGGTGGAGGCAGAGCTGTGCCTAGGCCGAAAACGGAGGCCTATCTCGAAACATGTGCTCTGAGGATATTAAGGATGCACGCTTGTGTTTGTAAAAACTTACCAGCATGAATCTCTTTAAGATTACTGAGTAGTTTGGTTGTGAACAGAAAAAGTCATAGGAAAGCTTGTAACATTTAGTATTTTGCCACGGGGAAATTGGGGAAATAAAACATGCGTTTTCCATAGATGCGCTATTATTGCTAAATGACGTCACTACATCGAAGTACTTATAAATTAATACACTTTAACATGCAAATATCTCTGTGAATATGCTTGTATGCAAAATGATGTGGTATCACGTTGATCAGCACATTTTTCTTATTATTTTGCACATATTCACCAAACAACCTGCAACTTGTCCATTGTCTTAAATGGAATTCGTAAGTGAAATTCAGCCATGCTCGGCGCTAACGTTAAAATTATTCATATTCCAATTTAGCGTCCATATCCCAATCCCAAATTTCCATTCATATCCCAATTTAGCGTCTTAGCGTCTCGGTAGGGACGCTAAGTTATGGGCGTGGAAACCGGAGCGTCCCTTCGGTTTCCACACCCATGACTCTAATTATATAAAAAATGCGATTATAGAAATGCGAGATTATTACAGGCAGACAGACAAGGCAATTAAATGCAATTCGTAGAAGAAGCATTGCGCAGACGCGAATATTTGCGGACGAAGAAAGAGGACAAAGATTTCCGATCGGAAAATTGCGTAGACGAAGAATTGTGCAGACGAATATTTGTGGACGAAGAAATGCGATACAAAGATCTGCAAACGAAGAAATGCGAGAAAAAGAATAGCGCTGACGATGATTTGCGAAATGAATATTAGCGCAGACAGAGTCTTGCGGATAAAAAAAAAGCGGGACAAAAATTTGCGGAAACGAGGACGAGACAAAGAAACACGCCACAAAATTGTGCGGGGACGTAAATCAGCGGACGAATAAATGCGCAACGAAAAACTGCGGGACGAAAATACGTCACGAAATCTGCACACATAAGTAAAATGAGAAAGAAGGCAATCAAGACGCGAGAAATGCGAAAGAACATTTAAACACTAAAACCCTGTTGGAAACTGTTGTTGGAAATTGGTATATGAATCGGCATGTGATTTAAAGTAAAACTTCGAAAAAACTTATGTTACCCATATTTATTCACTGATAGTCATATCAAGTATGAATTTTCATGCTGAGATTATATTTGCACTTCTGTATTTTTATAAATAAATATAAGTGCTTGCAAACAAAACAAAAAGTCTCCTCAAATGTTGCCCCGGCCACAGCCGGGGCTGCCGGGGTGGATTCTTCACCCATGAATGTATCAGATAGTGGCCACACCACTGTCTCTATCTGTTTGTTTCTCTGCCCAGTCTGAAGTAAACGTACCTATGCTGTGAAGATGAATATTCCCGGGATTAAACAACTCGGCTTCATTAGGTCCACTAAAACTAATCCTAATCTGAATGAAACGGCTATTGGACGTTAGGGTGTTGATGAATAGCACGTCCATCAGATATGTGCACCACACATTTTTGAAACGTGTTTGGCCTCAATCTAGGTAATTTATTGGATAAAAACAATGGCTAATTTATTGGATAAAAACAATGGCCGTATACGGAGTGTAACCTAGCATATGGATGGGGCGTGGGTTGAGACTTGAGAGTAATCTTAGGCCACATTAGCCAACGCTTTGGGAGCAATGCAAGCATAACAATGTACATCGTAGATCACTGGTCCATAAATAAACTGGGAAACGATTAGCGTCGCACTGATTGGATGGAGGTACACCGTACAATACGGAACGGATTGAACGGAGGTGTAATACAGAATGGGTATCTGCAGTGGAGCATCCAGGGGGCATGGGGCCATGTCCCCTCTTGAGCCTCGTAGGGGCCAATAGCTCAAGGGCGCCATAGCCGATCGAAGTGACTCGAAACGAATTACACTCCGTTTCAAACAAATCACAAGTAAATTTGCCCATTCTGATCTCCAACATACAAATCAATACAAATTCTGGTATGACAAGGGCCAATTCTGGTTTTCAAATGCCCATTTATGCATGTGATACTCATATTTTGCACTAAATGGGTCCATTCGGGCCTGCATATGTCTTCAAGGTCAAAAGGACCCACCAAGGCTTGAGGGGACCACTAAGGCCGGAGGGGGCCAACCAGGGCCTGGAGGCCCACTTTGATACGTGGTCCTGGACCGAATCCTGGATCCACCACTGGGCATCTTCGGCTCAGTATCCTAGCTAAACTTTCTAAATTAAACTTCCAAGTTCATATTCAAACTTTGCCGGGAAAGTGTCGGTGATAGCGGGGCGACAATGGCTAGATATTCCCAGCAGGGTTACTACCAACTGAAATGTCCAGTTCTATTCTGTCACCTGTTCACACCATATGACTGTAGCAGTGTAGGTGCTGAATCAATATACCCGGGCTCGGCCGTGGATTCATGAGGTGCACGGTTTTTATCCTTTTTGATGGCTGACTTACGTGCCGGTACGTCAGATGCAGCATGACTTAAGCTGAGGCAACCACCGAGTACTCGTCCTTCTAATGGCGACCGACTTCTAAAGGCTACTGAATGGACGCTAATTTTACATCACTATGCTACTCGGGTGACTGCCGCGGCATCCTGCAGTTCCATGTGAATTCTAGCGAGGCACGTACACCGTTTGAGATCGCACCCCAGCCCAGTGGTCCTCTGCAGCTCCGCACGCTTTACCACCATCCCCAGCTCTGCTGCTGCAGCCAAAGCTTGGTAGGTGGCGCTCTTCTCTCAGCTCGTCTGGCGTTCAGCCCTCTGCAGTCCATCCCGGCGAGCCGTGCAGTCAGATCAATGCTGCCGTCAGACCGCCGTCTGCTGGTCCGTATCACCTGCACCAGCAGGCGGACAGCAGCAGCCGGGGCTGAGTCGGCCATTAGCCGTGCTGTTCGCTCTCATAGCCTGAGTAGGTGAGCAGCGCGGCCAGACGGGCTGTTCAGCGGTGCTGCCCCCCGGCAGCAGTCCACGGTACGCGCTTCTCTGATGTCCCCCCACCCGCGAAGCCTCCTACTCAGCACGCTAAGTGCTCGCTAGTGATCGCTCTGAGTAAAAGCGATGTCGTTCGGCGCTCCGTGAGAAGCCCCCGGGGTGCGTTTACCCGAGAGCCCAGCGGCGTTTAACCGCAAAACGGCCCAGTCCAACTGCCACCAGCGAGTAATGAGAAATGACGGCTCCTCCGTCAGAAAGAGATCTGGAATCCTGCGGTAAAAATGTTTAGAGATATCACCAAACATAATTTGGGCTGAAGGGATTTACGGAAGTTTGCTCCGATGTTGACTCCAGTGTTGTCGCCATGGGGTCTACAAATGGTTGGTTTCCTTGGCCCGCTAAATCACACTCTGTTAGCGAGGAAAGATTAACTCTCGCCAGTGCAGGAGTGGGGGGATTCTTTCATCCCTTCACTCTCAAGCCAAATCGTATATATCACCTGTCGCACAAGCCCCTGAAGCCTGTTATTATCTGGGCTCTAAAACCGTCAATATGGTTCTCCAAGACCAAATTAGGGCTGTATTAACCCGGCATTGGCTGGGGTCTCAGCCGAACGCCATTGGCTGGGGGGGGGGNCACATGGTGCCCCCCATGTTGTTTACCTGAATCCGCCTATGCACAATATGTTACATTTAACAAATTACAGCAACAAATCTCACATGTGACGTTCCCACGTCCCAAACACTCACGAACAGCAAATATTTTGTATCCAAAAATCCCCCAATTTTGTATCCCTGAGTACGCCTATGATTTTTCTTTGTTTTGTACTTTTCCGTTTTAGACATTGAAGACCATCATTGAAAGCTCAAAAACGTTTTTTGCATCAAAATCGATCGAATCACAATGCCACAATGACTTAAAAAAACACCCTCAATTTTCCTATTTTTGTCCCCTTGTCCCCCATTTTTAAACAAAAAAGCAATTTGGGGGTCCAAAAAGAAAGATTTTGCCACGACAAATCAAATGGTATTTGTCCCATCGAAATCGGTCGAGCGGTTCTCGAGATCTCCGGGGGGGGGCAGAATCTGCCCCCCCCCCCACGCAGGTTAACGTAATTTTGGCTGCCCGCAGGGAATAGGGTTTAAGCCAAGGGCACCGAAATTTTGCTAGTTTAGACAAGCACCATCTCAATTAATCCTGATCTAAATCAATATCACATTTCAGTTTGGCCTGGATGCATCATGTAGTCTGTAGAAGATTTTGACCATTACATTTAGCATCTGGCATGATGTATACCAATTATCTGGTAAGACTCAGGATTCAATATCCTACGAAAAGCTATTTCCAAGCAGGTCACCTCAATCTGGGGTCACTGCATGCAGGAGAAATAAGCAATATGCATTGCTTCGCTCGAGTACAAGCACACATGACGCAGGGTAAGTGTTGAACCTGTGAGTCACATATTTGGAGCTAGTCAATACATACATCCTCTGAGATTAAGGTGCAAGGTGCATGTTTGCACAATTGAAAGACCTCCACTCTAACTCGTGGAGCCGGATTACTACACCATCATGGCCTACTCTATTTCGTCATTTCCGGGTTCATATGCCGACTTTTGTTTGTAAATTTGGTACAGACCTTTGACTGGATGAGCTTCGGGGATGATAGTTCTTCAGTAAGTAGGGCTCGTTATGTGGACCCGGACCCTAACAAGTCACAATAGGATCGCGCAGTTCCTCTCCGCAAGTAGAAACGAGAGTCGAAAGCTGTGTGCCTCAATCAAGGGCTGGGTGCGATCCTACTGACCTAACCTGAATACGGCCACTGCCTCCTCCCGTAGGTCATGCCAATCGAGACAGGGTATGGAGTAGGGCGGGCGCACTTATTAACCAAACCATGGGAGGACTTTAACTCGCTAAACATAAGATATTTTGATACAAGTTTGGTTTCATTTCATTCCTTCAAGTGCTTTTCTATTTGGTTTTGATCACAGGCGAGTGGTAGGCTGGTCAATTCTTATGCAATTTTGCTTGTTATGCAAATTGTGAGAAGTGACAGTACCATAAACATTATCAAGTCAAATTTGCTTCAGACATTGTCCAACGTTGAACAGATTTGAAAGAAAAGACACGTTATATAGCCCAACCGCATCAATATATAAGGTCACGTCGGGCGCAACTGGCGCACTGTAATATCAATGCTTGTAACTTGTGCAGTTTCCGAGTGTTTGCTGTTCAGTAGCATATGCACAGGTGCAACAATTAGGGTCAATCTTGCCAAGAGCCCAGTCTTACCAAATGCCGTGAATGGCATATTGGTGCGCCGGCCTGCAAAACTTCTTGGACCCGGGTTCGAACCGGGGACATTCCTATCATCAGCCTAGCGCTATATCGACTAGGCTGTTTTGATAACGAGATACGACGAACCAAACGCAGTGGTTAAAAGGTGTGGCATTCTGAGCACTCCATTCACGGCATGCCGTACTTGCGCATTTAAGGCACTTTAGTAAGATTGGGCCCAGGTGACATTTATGGTTTCGATCGTGAAATCAGTTGAACTCTGAAAAGGTCAACCAAGGTCACTGACCTCCAATGACCTGCGACGAACCTTTTGGATTCTGGTAGTCTCTAAGGACACTTAATGACACTGATTTTAAATCTGACACCCATTTTTGCATAATTACGAGCGAGCTTGATGCGCTCGCACGTCCTTCCGTAGTATATGGGAAAATATAAATATGAGCTATGGGAAAATATAAATATGAGCAGCCTGACCTGGCCCGGCCCGACCCGTGGCGACGCTTTTGAGAAGCTCACATATCTGCAACCGAATGTCCGATTGACAAGCGGCCTTCTTTGCTGAGCGGCCCCATCCAACCCACCCTGTTTGAGACCAGTGCCGACTCATGTGGATGACTACCACTGCGCGTGGCGCGTGCCGCATGACGGGGTGTTGAAAAGTGTTTTATCGCAAAAACTCCGCAACGGCGGGGCAGATTGTGTGCAAATTTGGTGAGTGGTTCGGGACCTCTCAGCCGCCAGTTTCCCATAAGTCAGCGGTGGGGTGCCTTTGCACGTGCGCATGTGCTCACCCCTATCATATATCTCAGGAACGGCGGAGCCGATTGTGTTCATTTCCCATAAGTCAGGGGTGGGTGCCTGCTCGTGTTCGTGCTCACCCTTTTTTGTATCTCAGAAAAGCCTTGCCCAATTGAATTGAAATTCACCATACATTTACTTTGCGGTCGCTGGTTCATCGCCAACTACGTCGCCTTACAGGTTACATGTTCTTTCACAATTTTAGCTGGATTATGATTCGATTTCTCCACATTACTTGAATGACATCCCAGTCATTGAAATGACCTCAGAGCCCAGAGGTCGCCTAATGACCCAGGACTTTAAAATCAGGCATCAACAGCTTCCTCTAATCACAAGCAACATCATCGTTGTTATCGAAGTTAGGCTCAATTAGGGGCGAAACGCCAGAGGGAGTCGTTACCCCCCCCCCCCCTGCACGGTCAAGTAGGCATCGGATGCTGCATGGGCAAAGCATAAAACATTGATGGTCATTTAATGAACCAATGATAAACAAAATAATAGCAGAATAAAAAATACAAACTTGCAAGAGCTGATTATTATAGCTACATCTACAGGCAATGGCAGGCCAAAATATGCAGCATACACAATAACCTTGATGTAGCAAAATTTAGAGGTAAGAAAGTATGACAAAGATTATCACGAAATGAAACATGATTGACACGTTTTGATCAATGACATAGCCAAATTAAAAAGTAGAACAAAGAAGGAATAAGTTTATTCTTAAAGAAAATAGTTCACCTTGTATTTTTTTCAAACATGACTTGATTATATTTTTTAATACAACTTCTTTTCATCTTGTAAAAAAATAACCATACATCGCGCCAATTCAGGACAGAAGGACGTACATTATTAATTTTATCAAAACTATATACGTCCTCTCTGCAACGTCAACTGAAAGAATCAAATGGCTCAGCCAATCAGATTCAAAAGCAGTTGCATAAGATCACTGTATAGCCTCTGCCCAGGTGTATTTCAGGCCCACATTCTTGATATTCTTTATTTATGGCCCACATTCCTTCAACAAAAAGTCAAGTATATTCAGCTGGAGAGCCTTTTCAGCCCAGAAAACTTGTTCCAGTTAGGCGTTTTTTTCACACGCGGCTACAAAAACTGCTATCTCAGTTCATAACCCATGTTGAAGGTGAACTATTTCCTTTAATGTACCTAACAAAACTCACACATTTTGTTCAATGACATAGTTACTTCAAGTAAATGTGAAATTTGTTCTTCCCTTTTGAGACTATTTCAGACGGGAAACTATGGTCAAACTTATATTTTTGGAAACATTTCATTTTTGGAAAGATTTTCCATAAATGGGAACACATTTTATATTATGGGAATACAAATAATGGCTGAATTAAATTCCAAATATGGAGAAAATAAAAATAATATCAAATCAATATATAATAATATATTAATCTACATGTTTGTTAGTCACATTGTTTTATAATTCAAAATCAGTGATGAGGCTCCTGCCATTTTTTCCAAATACTGACATTACTACCAGAGTAGGTAATATAAATATACAAAAAATATATAAACCCAAAAGTTTGTCAAACATTGAGCCTACAAATTACAATACTTCACGATCATTCATATGTTGAGCCAATTCATCTATATTACTAAATCATTTAATATATCACTCTGAATTAAATCCATCAATGAACATGGCAACCGTATTGATGTTAACAAGCAAAAAGGTGTGAATCCAAAGGGAAAAATATACACATCACTATGCAGAATCTGAATGTGCCAGGTAAAACTCACTGTGTTTTAGACATGTAATGCCAAAATCTCTGCAAAATTATGGATTCCCAATATTGTCCATAAATTGGAACGCTTTCCTCAGCAGCGTTTACATTTTTGAAAAATGCATTCCTATTTATGGAGTATGTTCCCATTTATAAAGGTAAGTTATGAAACAAATATAAATCATTCAACATAGTTTCCCCAACTGATATTTAAATCACTAATAAAATGCAAAAATGTTAATGACAACCTACTTAAATAAAAAACAAAATAAAAAACATAGGAACGGAACAAATTTTAAACAGAACGAGCACTCAACAAAACATAACTGGAATAATCGACGAACCGCACAACCAACATTCAACAACTTTGGATGTTGTACCCAAGTGAAACAATTTAAAGCTAAAAAAGGGAAAATAATCTGTAATTAACAGTTAAAGTTCAGAAAACAAATATATAGCAAAAAGTGGTATGCAAAATATGAAGCAGGAAGGGAAAATGCCTTGAAAAACACTGCAGCAATCATGCAATTTCACTAAAAAAACAAGCAGCACTAATACAAAATAGGAGACATATAAACAAAACAATAAAATGGCAAAAACTTAAAACATCAAAAAGCAACCAAATAAACCAAAAAATGTTATTAACATCCCCACAATAATGAATTTCAAGGGTAGGCAGCCGCGCCAGAAACGTCTCATCAGAAAATGTGGCCTATTTCAAACGATTTTCCTGTCAATGTTCATGGATATTATACCCTCAAATATATCAAAATTAATAAATCAAGTACGCATCATCATAAAAACTTACTTTCAGACGAGCTAGGGGTGTTGTCTTTGAGAAAACTAGCCCAGGAGTGTCCTGGGATTTGGTTCACCTCCCCACTCATCTTCGCCATCTTGCCAGCGACTCGGCACGGCGCGTTCCGTTTGTTTTCTACTCTCAGCTGTGCGGGAAGCGCCTTTCGTGTATATGATATGAGCAGCTGGAATAGACGGTACGGTTCCCTCAAAAGTGATTCATTTACTTTACTATGTGCTCACTAGTAAACACAAAAAAACGACTGGGCGCCTAGATATTCGGTTGCTTGTAGCTTTTATTATAATAAAAATGCCTCAAAGCTCTTTTGCCGGCCGCAACAATTGTGTTTGATGAGAAACGTAGGTACAGAGGGCCTGTGCGTCGCTACCACTTGGGACACTAGGGGCATTGTCCCTTGTAATTTGTATTTAATTACTTTGGTTATATCCAGACATTCCTAATATGGTATCATATTTAAATACACATGCACTTGGATTGGCCCAGGGGTTCCGCCACGCCTTCGAAATTCGTGGATGAGGGAAGCCAAGTGGTCGCTGAGCCTGATAGCGATAAGTTGTTGCCCGGGAAAGGGCAGAGAGGCTCCGCCACCGGGGGGGGGGGGCAGGGGAACGTGACCCCCAACATTTTTGGATTTTTACATTAGGCCTATGGACTTTGATTGGACAGAATGGAATACAGAATGCCTCCGTCCACCCCCCCCCCCCCAACTTTCGGGAGGTGGCATTGGCCCTTCGGAGAAGGGGGGGGGGTGTATTGGGGATGAGCGATGTTAATCATAGGGCGGGGGATCGTAAACTGTAAACCGAAAAGTGTTGAGCGGGAAGGGGTCGACGTCAGCAAATAACTTATATAATGAGTACAACCAAAAGGCGCAACCAGGAGGGCACACGGGCCCGTGCCCTTCCTACCTTACGAAATCTGGAGGGCCGCGCTCTGAGGATAGGCAAAGCTCAGTGGACGCCCCACTCTGAAAGAATGCCCAACGGGGCCTCCATGTAGGCGGCCCTGGTGAGGGTCCCTCCTGAGGGCGGCCCCAGAAGGGACCTCCTTCTGAGAGCGTCCCCGAGAGGGCACCCCTCTGAGTAAGCGGCTCGTTGGGCCCCTCTGAGGTCCGTGTCACTGTTAAGGGGAGAAACGGGGTAGTTGTAGCATTAGGTGGGTAAGTTGATGCTCACACCCATTTATGTGGGTAACCAGACGAGATAAATGCCCATCCCATAGGAAAAGGTCTTGGCGTCAGCCTAACCTTTAATTTGTCAAGCGGCGTCTCGGTGCGCGTTTGTTTATTCCAAAGCTATGAAGAAATAACGTATAATATTTTGGCTTTGCGAGGACTAAAAATCGAGGATGTCCACCATAATTCTTATTAGAATAATTATTGATCTTAGCAGGGACGAATGTTCTATATCCTTCTAGGAGGTATAGAGTAGGAGGGCACCTAGGCGAGTGCAACGTGAGCAGGTGACTTCTCGCATGTTCGTGGTGTTAGAGTGCACGCTGCACGGGAAGAAAGGTACACTGACACTGTCGGTGCAGTAGTTGAAAGCAATAACGGTCGGAGTAAGTTGAGCCCGGCTCAAACTGGTTGCTTTCCGTGATCATCCTCCGTGACCTACAATGGGTGGTAAAATTCGAGATTCAGTAAGCACTTCAGTAGCTAAGCATGCCTTATAAGCCATAGCTCAGGGGCGTCGCCAACTAAATTTTGAAGTGGGGGGGGGGGAACGGACACTGGTGGAGTCCGAGCCGTTGGCTTTGGTGGGGGGGCAACTTTTTTTGGGGGCGCCAAAAACATACACATTTTATTGCTACCCCCAGGATTTTGGGGAGTCAGGGTGACCTTTATTGTAAAGAGATGTAAAAAAACATTAAAAACAAATGCAAAACGCAAATACTATTGTAGCATACCATCCTAATAAATCGGAATATACACATATCAAATAAAGTAAATAACGTTTATCTCAAAAAACCGACTCGCGGGGGTGTCGCCGAAGTTTTTTAATGGGGATCCAGCTATAAATGACGATAATAAAGCTTTTCTTGCAGCATTTTTCAATAATGAATTTGTCCATGTTGATTATGGTAGAATAGTACTTGATGCTGAGAGGATTATTTTAGTCCCCGGCGAAGTCAGCTGGCGAAATTTGTTACAGGTTGCCTGATCAAAACCCAGAAATATAGCGGTGGTCCTCCGGCCTTGGTAAGCAGGAATAAAGTATACACGTTAAGACAAAGTTGTATAAGGAGCTCAATTGCCGCAATACGCATCGCCGCAAAGCGGTGTTAAAATTTTCCAGTTTGCAATTTACTTGCCGGATAGCTGGATATTGTTGATGCTGACAGAGGCAATTCTTGACGATTTAAAATTGCTTATTTTTCCTAGATACAATTGTTTAACCTATGTACAGTTTTCTACTCAAGTGCAAGCCAAGTTGTATGACATGATAACCGATTGCTTTATTTCCTTGTGCGAGGCCTTGAGTCTGCGTCATTGGGGGGTGCAAACAGGCCACTTCATGCCTGGGGCCACGGATTAAATGCCTCGCATTAGATCCGCCAGTGCTGGTAACAGTGTAAATAATATTTTGAAAAGCAGCGAGCACCCAGGGCAGACTATCTAACATGTCCGGTCCTAGCGAGAGTTTGTAATGAAAGGGAACGTGGCCCCTGGGGCAGAGCATACTTCTGACGCCAAGGAAGGCTTTGTCCTTACCCACTTATGGATTTTGAATTTCTTTATTGTCAAAAATCTTGTAAAAAAGCTAATAACAAAAACTTGTGTGATACGATATCGAAAAACAATGCATTGTTTCCGGGTGAAAGTGCAGATAAATGCTTGGGGAGCACTTGTGCCAAAATTGGACCTGGTAGGGAGATAACCCTCCCACGGCCTATAACGCGGCTGGGAGGAGGTGTCCCCCAGCTGTCCCCCTGTGGCGACTCCCCGGCCAACTTGGAGAGGATAAAGGAAATAATAAACTGGCGCGGGGTGTGAGCTGCCAGCCCCTGCCACCTACACTCGATAGTTTTTCGCACCTAATTTGGATGAAGAAATTAGGCTGTTGAGAAATGTATCAGGTTATAACTGTGGGGACTCAATAACTGCAAAGGCGCTGTAAAGTTCGTTTACAATCGAGATAATTCTTTAAGCATTTCGTAGGAGCTAACTTAATGAATTGTCTACGTTCTGACTCAACTCCACACCCGTAAGCTGGAATAAACTTACCAGCGTTATGCCACCGTGGTTCATAGTTGTAAGTCTAAGATGATAATTATTGTTATTACAATTCGAGTGAAATGCACGCCTGACACTTCCTGCAAGTAAAATAAACCATCTGCGCTGTCATTGCGTTTGTCAAGCTAAAAAAGATTAGGCCTTAAGCTCTTAGGCTTGAGAATAATATCAAGTGTTGCTTGACATTCACACACGCTTCACAGGCAAACATGATTAGAAAATGGCTCATCTTTACCCTGTTTCTCGCCTACAGGAACAGGAATGTCCGCCGGGCGGCCGGTTGTTTAAAAAGACCTAAGACCCCTTCCCGAGCGTTTAAAGGGCCCTCCCCGAGGGTTTGAATAAGGGCCCCATGGTGCACTGGGGCATCCGGTCGCTGACTAAGGCCAATTAGGCATGTTCAGAGGGCCCTTTTTGACCTGCCCAGCGGACCCTTCTAGTCTGGTCAAGGGCCTCTCTGAACCTACATGGGCCTTTTTAACCCGGCAACTGCAGGGGGGTTGAATTTACCGCCCCCCTCAGTTTTCAGGAGTAGCGGAAAAACGGCGGCAACGCAAGCGCCGCAAAATTTTTGTACACCTGTTTTTGGGAGCGCAATCAAATTACCCACACGTTTGGAAAAAGTTTTGACTTGAGGTCATCTCAGGTCAGTCACAAGTCCATGTCAAAGTGGACCTCACCTTCAAAAATGTTTGCGTTCGTGCCAAAGCCAAAGTCTTTTTTCCAAAAGTTTTGAAACTTTGCCGGATTTTTCATAAGAAATATCAGTACCTACAATCGTTTATCCTCGGTTTTCGTATGGTGACAAAGGTTCAGGTCATTTCCTGACCTCACCATTATAAGTGCAATGGGAAAATAAACAAATGCTTCCCTTTCAAGAAAATATGCATTTGATCAGGCCTAATTCTTTCCGAATCATGCTAATTTTAGCTCATTCTAAAATGATCAAGGTGCAATTGTTGCTTAGTGATTTCTATAGGTCAATCTGAGGTCATATGAGGTCATCAGCATGATTGCTAATAAACTCTTGATGAAAGAGATAGAAAGACGATTAGTTAATGACACAATGTATTACGTATCGTCTGGCCGCGTTGCCTCATAAATGAAACATCACTACCTGGGGTCAACCAAATGACCTTGACCTGAGGTCAATTTTTGAAGTTGGAACTACCAGGTCACCGTATATATGTTTCAAAGCGCATCAATGAGACAAACACGATGGCGTCCAAAATGTTTTCCCTATGCTTTCTTAGGTGACATGCTATTCACGAAAAACTGTTTTGCTAAAAAAGTATTTTTGAACCTTTCAATGACCTCTGGAGCCTAAAACTATAATCTGAGCTCAATTTTGAGGAACTGGATGCGATTTGAAAATTTGAAATAGCTATCGATTATCTCTCTAGAATGTTTGCTCCCTAGATATCATAGGTTTCCGAAATAATCGGAGGTTTCTGAAAGAGTCCTAAAAGAGTCCTAAAACGAGGAAAATCTGACCTTTGGTGACCACTGGTGACTCAATTGTGACCTGATCCAAAAAATACTGAAATACTATTCCGATAGACTTGCCTAGAGCCTATCTATGCCGTGTTCCCCTTGTGCTACGTTTGCGTAGTTTTGGAGATCGTCAACGGGGGTCGGAAAATTCAACCCCCCCCTGCAGTTCGTGTTCCGCCGCGCGCAACCCCCCTGCAGCTAACGGCGGGTTAATTTCCGCAGGCGGCCCTCAAAGGTAAGGAACTGCTCTGGCTGCTTTTGTCACACTACCCGATATTTCCAGGGGCCCATCTACGCCTGCTCAGCGGGTCCTCTCGATTATCCCAGGAGCCCTCCAACCTGCCCCAGGCAGGTCCTCTGTGCTGTTAAGGCCCATTCGGCTTGTTTATGACCCTTCGTTGAAATCGCCTAGGGCACACTTTGGTAATAGCAGAGGCCCCTCTGACCTCAGACAGGGGCCTTTTGAACGTGCATGGGGCATTTCTGGTCTTTCAGAGAGAGTCCTGTTGGGCGTGGTCCTAAAGGGCCTCTGAAGTGCTCTAAACTCTCCAAAGACCATGCTTAGCGTGGTCTCCAGACTTTTGATAGTGTCCATGATACCGTGCTTCGCAGTCTCGTCGGCCCTTTTTGGCGCGCTGCGCCCACCGAAAAGCGCTCCCTGGCCTCCAGGGGAGGCGGGGGGGGGGCGGCCACTCCCTGGCTACGTTCCTGCTCAGAGGCGGCCTGGTGGGGCCCTCTGAGGTGGCCCCGTTTGGCCACTGTTTTGTTGTACCTATTTAAAAATGAAAACAATACAATGAAAGTCAAAGGTTTACATCGGCCGTTTTCACGATGGATTATTTTGCACGAAATGTTTTAAAACATTTAAACATGGTTTAAAATGTTTTAGTAGTAGCCATTTTCACGATGAACTAATTTGCGAAAATTTAACCCTCGCCCATCGGTCACGTAGGGCGAGGGTTAAAACATTTTTTACCCCGCAAATTAGTCCGTCGTGAAAACGGCTAATACTACAATATTTTAAAACATCTTAAAATGTTTTAAAACATTTCGCGCAAAATAAACCATCGTAAAACGGTTATTATATATTGCAATCTGCAGGGCCCACAGGCACACACAAGGGGGCGCACAGGCCCATGCCTCCTTACGAAATGCGGCCCCCTAGGCCCCTATGAGGCAGCCCGGTGGGCCTCTGTCCGGTTGTTCAGGAACGGCTGGACCTATTTTATTTTTAAAGACACGATCCTACTTGGGTTGAGAACGCTATTTTATCAGCCGTTTCAAAACTGGTGACCCTAGATTATCCTTATGACCTTCTTATGCGTATATTAAAAACTTGTGGAGCGTGGGGGTCAAATTTACAGGCCGTCAGCCACCAGCGATAAAGTTGTCGACCGTGTGTGTGGGGCGGGGGCAGGAGCGTAATCGTCAGGCCCGTTTGTCTTCTCAGTGTGAAGCCAGGGTATTCGCCAGCCGCGGGGGGGGGGGGGCGGGACAGCGATCTTTCTGTCGGCACCTGTACCTACAGGGCCCGCAGTTGCTATGGGCGGGCGGCGGGCGGGCTACACAGTACATACTAAGGTCCGGCTTTTTTATCCTCTTAGGCGTATGTTTTACGGCGAATTTAGAAAGACCATTCTGCATTTAAACCGCATTCTGAAGTTTCAAAATTTATATATTGACGCATTGGTTTACCTTGTCCATTGGCTAGTTTTTAAGGGAATAGTTCACCTTTAACATAGGGTTTGAGTTGAGATAGCCAAGTTGTGGCGCATGCCTCGAAAATGACTTGTGACGCTTTCACATTTTCCAAGAAACCTCTTAATTATTTAATATTCAGTCCTAAAAAGTCGGGACCGGGTATACCCGGTAACTCCAATCGCTGATTGGCTATTTGGCTGATTGACGTATGATTATGACGCACAGATGACGTAAGACTTGGGGGAAAGTGTTTTATAGTGCTGGACAAAACATACTTGTTTCAGTACCTCATTCTTTTTTATGCAAGAATGAACTTTGTTAGGTGATGCTATTGCATAGTATTTGATGTTTAAAATCTTCTAATAAAACATTTTTTCTAAACAACGTTCTGTAGGCGTATTGTGTAGCGTTTCAGCGCTAGCCTGAACGTTTCCAGGCTCGCATTACAAAATTATTGATTCTGTCCCCTGTTCAGTCGGTCCCCACTCAACCGAACCGCCACCTCGCACCAGTTTACGGCGTGCGCTGTTTGATTGGCGCCCGCGCAAGGCGCAGCCGCCCGCTGAAGTGATAGGTAACCGACCGGCGGAGACTGTACGCCAGTGACGTGGTAGACGTGCATGACCTGTTGACACATTTAATCCAGACTGACGCCCCCAGAGCACGGGACAGTGAGCGGCGCTGACGGGAACACCCACACTTATTCACCATAGTGGAAATATAATAGTGTCTTCTACTTAAAGACAAAGTACTGCTGATGGTTTTGCATAATGAAGCGTTGTATTTTCCGGCATCTTTACAACAAGTATTGGCGCAAGTAACCCTACCATGTATACGACACGATCCCTCAACAAAAATCATGAACGTTGCGTGTTTTTTCAGACCAGCTGTTCCGCATTACTTTGAGGAGGAAAAAATATAATTATCACAAATATGACATTTTAATTTGCTTTTTCCGCGTAAATGTAGGTTTCTTTGACTTACTAGTAATATGATAAACTTAATTTTTTTGCTTCTTCTTCAATCATTTCTGAGCTTTTCTCATTTTTTTCAAGGTGTACTATTCCCTTTAAGGCAAAAACCAGTTGTTTTCACCGCAAAACTTCTAAAAACGGATTTTTGCTTAAAAGCAGCAAAATACACGGTGAGGCATGTGTCAATCTTATAAATTTGAAGCTCTCAGTAAATTCCGGTTTAATGGCATATACGGGTCGGTTTCTTAATTCGCCGTCAAACATACGGATAGCCGGAGAGAAAGAAGTCGGGACCTTAGTGTTGTACCCATAAGCAACTGCGGAGGCTGTACATCTAGGGTGTTTCATTTTGCACTCGTTGTTCCGGAATTCAATTGGCCCCTAGGTTTCCTGGTTCCGTTTTTCATGCTGATTCCGAAAATGAGATCCGTTTTTGCCGCAAATGAGTTCGAAGGTTGTCTCATTGCCTTTTTGTTGGCATTCTCAGCCCTTCCGGTCATCTAAGCGTTTGATTGGATATCAGTCCAGGAAATGGCGATCAACATCTAACATAAAAGGTGTTTCGTCATCAAGTCTCTTAATGACACAATGTGCTCCGTAAATTTATACCCAGGTTCATTCAGGTCACTGACCCGTGACGGCATTCTTAATCATGGTGCTCCATTTTTCTCATTTTCGCGTTTCAGGAAGACAATAAATTTTACTTAACATGCATAGATAGGGAACGATTAATATCAAAACAATCGTTCGAGTTCTAGAACAGGGCCTCAACAAAAAAGTTTTTTTTAACAAAAGGTGTATCTGAATGCCACCTTCGACTCGAAAATGTTTAAATATATCTTATATTATTCTGTTTTATTCCAAATATATAGGCCAAACTTGTGTTCTCTTCTTTTCATTCAACGAAATCAAAACAGTTTTGGGGCATTTGAGAGATTTATTGTGCTTCATATTTATTATTCCCTTAAAAATGAGAAGCGGAAATGAAAGCAGAATAAGTTTAAATCCAGGTTAACTTCAAGTTTAAAATTGAATCCGAGATATTTGGTGGCCCGAGGCACAC
>VOPJ01015256.1:42589-53278 GCA_014673585.1 Semibalanus balanoides
CACTCACTTCGCCCACCCCGAGCTGCCCACTCACTTCGCCCACCCCGAGCTGCCCACTCACTTCGCCCACCCCGAACTGCCCACTCACTTCGCCCACCCCAAGCTGCTGCTGATCATCCAGCTGGCCAAGAGGAAGAGCGGACGTTCTTGGTCGCCGGCGACATCAGAAAGAGCGCCAAAACGGGCTGCTCGCTTCCCTTGAGGTTAGAAGCATATCCTGTCTAAAGCCGACAAGCTAACGCAGCTTATCGACTGAGAGACATCCCCCTCACGGATCCGCTGCTAACCGCTACCCTCACCACGGAGAAGGTGGTGATGTGCCTTTATGCGCCTCTCAGCGTGCCAGCGTGCTTTATTTTTTTTCAGCGTGCTTCATTTCAACAGTTCACTTAAAGTGACCTGTTGACCTGACCTCGGATGACCTGAGGTCAAATTTTCGACAAAGCATGTCGAATTTGCTATTCACAATTTGGCGGCGCTGCATTCCGCCGTTTTTCCGCTAATATGAGAAAAAAAACTTAGGGGGGCTAAAATGACCTCCCCCAGCACCACCAGTAGACGTTTTCATAAATAAATTTTACAAACTACAACTGGTTGTAGTTTGTAATTTGAAATGTACAACGTACATACTCAGTACGTTTCATAAAAAAACTACTCTCTCTGCATCAGCGGGTAATGCAGATTCGGCCGCGATTGTAAATGAAACAGAAGTATCAATATCGCAAAGAAACAGGTTCTTGAGGAACTTGAAATACGTTTAAAGAAATATGTAAAATATCAATAATTCACCTGTTTTAATTCAGACAAAGAGAGTTTTGGGATGTAGGGTCACTTAATCCGATTTGGTGACCTGACTGATCCGACACGACACTTAAATGTTTATAAGTGTGTGTGGCAAGGATCAATGATAAGTTTTACCAAATTTGGCCAAACCGATTTTTTGTCATCTTTATAACACCACATTGGCGGTGTTCAAGCAATCCAACCCCAGTAGAGAGTGGATTAAATGACTAGTCTCGAGTCATCCTCTGCTAAGACAAAACACAAACAAAAAGAAAATAGATGCCTATGTATAAACAGTTTGCAGTCCCAACGTTGGTGAAAAATATTTTTGTATTGGGAAGCTGTAGTGGTGTGAAATGTTTGCATTTTGATGCAGAAATCAAGTAAACTATTGTTCAATATAAACCAATAAACACAGGTTAATCTCTACTATATACTGTCAACAAAGTTGTAGATTAGCACAAGGCAGACTGCGCTTAGCCGCCATGTGACCAGTCCTGCATTTTAGACCGCTTTGTATTGGCCCGCGTCATGTAACCATGAACAACAGCACCGTGTTGTGTATTATAACGCCACGTTGCGTCGGGCTGACGTGGCGCGTCCGTGGGCTGGCGGCTCCGTCGGACCGAGCCAGCGAACCTTTCACTCCTCACCCTGACTCACTGGCGGACATATCCACCCCGATCAGCTCCGTCGAGCGATCCAACTGACCTGTCATTCCCCACCCAGATTCCCTGTCAAACACATCCAGCCCGAGCAGATCCGAGACCATGCTGCCACCGACAGTTCCAACCATCTTTCTGTCGCTGGTGGCTGGCGTGTTGGCCGTGACACAAGTAAAGTACGTGCGAGAGGGCGGCTCGGATCCTGATACCCCCTATGCGACCGTTTCAGCTCATTCCCGGATCGGCTGCTCCCTCTGGTGCACGGCTCTGGAGGAGTGGCGCTGCGGCGGGTTCTGGTACCTCTCTAACGGCACCTGTCTTCTGTACCGAGAAGAGAAGACCGAGCAGGCCACCTGCCTCGACACGACTGGAACACCGCCTCCGGAGGAGAACACCGGCTCTGAACAGCCAGCAATGTACCGCCGACCAGCTTCATCAGCATGCCCAGGTTTGTGCCACTTGCTGTCTAGGGCTTGCCCATTTGTACCTAAGACAAATAATTGGATTATATTTATATATAAATATATATATATATATATATATATATATATATATATATATATATACAAACAGCGAATTCTTATCAATGGTGTTCAAACGGGGTCGTAGCGACCGCGCCGGCCGCCTGGCGGACCGCGCCATAGAATTTCGACGTTTTAAGTCAGTTTTCCAGTTGATGTACAACAATATGTGACTACAAATAGTTCTTTCTGGCAATCAGAGAGAAAAAACAATTTTGAATCAACCTGTGCTGCTTCCACGGTTCTGATCTTGAAGCTGGTGCCCGCGTTTTTGGGTGTTATATCGACATGTTCCTCTGTTTTAACGTGTTATCCGCTGAAAACTGGTCTCTGAGTGGGACACCCGCAATTTCATTCGTATACATCACAAGTTTTATTTGATATCAAATATTTTTCTGTGGCTCCACAAACTGATACCGAAGCAACATGCTTATTCTAACGTCCCGTTGCATTCCGTTCCAAACTGTGCCCGCGTTTTAACGTTTAAAGCAAGTTTGCCAAATCCGTGGCAAAACAATGTGAAACGACCGTATGATCCTGCACTTGACGGAGCATTAATTTAGCAACTCATTTTTAAGTCAATCAAAATGTTATCAAATTTATGTTTATTTGTCAGATTTATATTGGGAAGCTACATCGACTCATACATATATTGGTCAGTTGAAGTTTTACTCAAAGTAGGAAACTATATCTGGTAGTAAAGTGCATCTATTGGTCAGGAGATGTACTAACTCCCGTTTGATAAGACCGCATTTGACACGCCATGCATAGAAACACACAGTGAAATATGTTTTGCCTTGGTATTCAGCCATTGACTGTGGTTCAAGCTGAAAGCCATTCATTGGATAGTTGAATATCGTCAACTGATTTTCTTCCGATGCAATGACCGTAGCGATACGCGCAAGGCGGTATTTGAAATTGATAAATTCTACGAATCTAACTATTATTATACATTTTACAAGTGTAGTAGCGTCAAGTAACGGTCAGGTCAAAGGCCAAATCGATAAATTACATAATATATACATCCTTACGTTCCGACCAGTTTAGTATCTAATTCTAAAGGTCATAAAGTTTTTTATGTCAAACAAAACATAAATAACTTTGTATTTGATAAAGATGACGCAATACCGTTTCCACCACCGTGTTTGTCTCGTCAAGGCGCTATGTGTTTTGTTTTACTTTTTACCATGGTAGGTCAATTGAAAAAATTACCTCAGGTCAAGTTCAAGTGGTGAAAAACAGGTTATATTGCATATCATGAGATGTGTCTTGACAAGACAAACACATTTGTGAAAAATGCACCTTTCTATCCTGCATTATGTCCCGAGTTATTTACGAAAATGTGTTGGTGACCTCGGATGGCCTCAGTTGACCCCGTACGTATCGGACCCTGAACAATACCTGCTTTTTGTATCATGCATAATGTCCTATGGTAACATTATCCAGAAGAAATTAACCTGTCTTTCTTGAAAAAGGATTTCTTTTAATATTTCTTCATTGATCACACATCACAAAACTGACCCGACCAAAGGTCACCGATATCAAAATGAAACATTACAAACTAGTAGATGCTGATGGCTGAAGAGAGTACAATCTGTAAAGTTTGATAATGATCCCTTAGAAACTGTGATTACGGCACGACCGAAAACTATTTGTAAAGTGTGGTCACTTGACCTGACCTGGTGACTGTGATGTCTTCGTCGGTCCTGCTTTAGTCGGTCAAGTGAGAGGCGAGCTGCGAGGCGTAGACGTGTATTGGCTCGAGTCCGGAGGCACACTGATTTCCTATCATGCTGAACAGGTACGACATAACATACATGGTTGGGTGGACAGCCAATAGGATATCGCAGTCAGGCCTGGTACCTTTTAGTGATGTCAATCAATAAACACAAATTTGGTAACCAAAAAAATTGTGTGACCGATTTGTTAATTGGTCTGTCAGGTGTTAACATTTTTGGGCACTTTTCAGTCAGCCTTCGCTTGAACAATTAACTTTTTCGTCACATTTTTACGCATTCTTATTCTATTCAGCAAATTGATGCTTAATTTGCTCAAAAATTCAATCAATTAACCCTCGCACCGACGGGGGTCTGAGCCAACTTACAACCGACGGGGGGCGGATAGCCGCCCCCCCCCAGAAATCTCGAAAACTACGCAATGTAGCGAGAAGCTGAAAACGGCGTGAGGTAGGCCTTGACTAGCACTAGCGAAAATACTTTGCTATTTTTTATCAGGTCAATATTATTGTCACCAGACATAAAATTTATAAATTTTCTCATATTTCGAGTAAATTGAGCACTGCTTCACATATTCCGGGCTAGCTCAGTAACTAACATAGCTAGGAGCAATCCGAAAAAAACTGCAATGCACTTGAAACACTCTTTTGCTAGCATGTCCTCAGATTTGAGATCGGTTCAATAGTTAAGGCTACAGAGGTCAGCGAAGGTCAAAATGCTTAATCAGGGGTCGAAAAAATGAAAAGTGGTCGCCAAAGAAATTCCATATCAAAGTGGTCGCCGCAGGGATGAAGGCCTACTTGTACTAACTTTCTAAATGTTTTTTCAAAACAGTTTCTATGTGTTTTTAATTTATGTCATCAATAAGCGTTTACTGAAGGTTTAACTGGTAGGTAACTTGGATACCGGTTTGGTTCGAGGTTAGGGTTGGAGATTTAGGTACTGAAGCTCATATTTTGCCCATGGTCATGCAAGTGGTCCGTCCAGGGTTAAGCAAAATGGTCGCGACGAGGTTGGTATGCCCAGAATCATGACTCCACGGAGGACTGGCGCTGGCAGCGGGACTTGGACCACTGCAGTGCTGGTCCCGCCAAGTGGGGTTTGTTCTATATCCTGTTAAGCTCCGGCCGACTGATGCCTCTGCATTTTCCTTCGTCGCGCTGGGGGGTGGTTTGAACACGCCCCTCATAACTCGGCTCCCATGCACGTAGACCAAAACAAAAGCCAATGGGTCGAAACCATTATCGAAATATTGCGACTATTTCAACTTTTTTTCGGGCTCACGTCAAACTCAGGTCACTAGAGGTGATCGAGGTTCAAATTTTTCAGTTTTTAGGACATCGCTCCAGAACCCCAAATTAGTCTCGGGAAACTATGCTATCTAGACAAAACGTTCAAAGACAATCGCTAGCAATGAAAATTTGCAATCGCATGTTAGTCCTCCAAATTGACCTCAGGTCATATAGTTTTAGGTTAGAGGTCATTAAAGTCAAAAAAGCTTGGATTTTGGCAAAAAATATTTTCGTAATAACCTTCTTACCTATCAAAGATAACGCCATACTGTTTACGCCATCGTGTTTGTCTCGTCCAGGCGCTTTTGATATGTCAAATTGGTGATCATTTAGGTCAACTTGAAAAATTGACCCTAAGGTAAGGTCAAGTGGTGAACCCCAAAGAAGGTCATGCTTGCCATATCAGAAGATGTGTCTTGACGAGACAAACACACTGTGAAAGTTGCAGTTTCTCTATCTTCCTTATGGCCAAGAGTTATTGACTAAAAGCGTGTTGGTGACCTAGATGACCTGATATGACCGTTATGTTCCTGAGCAAAACCTGCACTGGGATATACATAATATCAATTATGTAACTTCATCCAGAAGAAAATGGACTGATATCGTCGACTAGAAAGCCATTGATTATTTCTCCATTGCCTTATAATGGGGAATGCGCAAAATTGACCCCCAGGTGCACGATACAAAAAATCCAAATATACATTTTGTAATACTAGTGACTTAACGTAATCCTGAAAGAGTTAATATCGATCCTTAAAACTGTAGTCTATGGGCACGACGCAAACGTTTGTAGGTAGGTCACTTGACCTGACGCCTGGTGAACTGACCTGACCTGACACCGGAATTAATTTCGCAATGTCCGGAAAGATCAGTGATAGTTATGCGCAAATTTGGCGGCGCTACGCGGCGCCGTTTTTTTCGTATCTTGAAAAAACATGACGGGGGGGTTGTTCCCAACCCCCCCAGTGGGGGCGCGGTTAAATGCATAGACGCTTCACTGTGATACTGCGGCGCGCCCGATCGACACTATCATCATCAACAGCATACCGCTCGATATGTCATGAAATGCGTGATTCGGTGTTGTGATCGACCAGCCCAAGTTAAATTTTGCCTCCCGTGTCCCAGATTTTTAAGGTTTCAGTACTTATTAAAGCATCAATTTGACTCTTAACCTAAAAATTGCAATTGACAAAAGTTGAGAACTTGGGAGATAATGAGTTTTGATGACGTCATGTCATGCCATTTTTGCTTTAATGAACGATAAATGTTTTATGCATGTAGAAACATAGCTTGAAAGCAAATCGCACGCAAAACTGATAAGAAAGTAAATGTAATTCTCTACTAGATTGCAATTTCGATTTCCAAAATTTGGGTTTTTGACCCAAAAAATAAAAAAAAAATGATTTTTTCAGAAAATTTTTCCCAAATTAAAAAATTTCAAAAGTATCTAAAAAACGAATATATAATATGACAACCAAGTATACATGAATACCAGATTGAATTTAACGTAAATTGCTTCGTTTTTCAGTGACTGATTGCCTGCAAGCATACAGTAGGTAATGGGAATCATTTAAAAAAAAAAAAATGATTTTTTGACCTGATACACGATATATTAAATTGTCATTTTTGTGGTTTATAGACAAAACTAAACTTAGAAACATGCATTGTTTATTCATATTCGTCAGTTTTTTAGTTTTACCTTAGAATTCCTATGCTTGACCTTTGACGGGGTTAAGTTGTTAAAAATGACTGTTTCTATCGATTCTTACGTGCAAAATGATCCCTAAAACATGTGTCACAAGGCTTTATTTGACCTCTTTCGTGACAGTGACTTTTATTACCGTGACATTTAGACTTGACATTTGCTTGCAATTTCATTTTCTTACTTAATGCAATACATGTATTACGCCTGAGAGCTTATTGCATCTGACAGTCTGATAATCACAGGAATTTTAATTCAAAGTATGACATTAACTCAATTAACTCGCTTTCATGTGAACCTGACCGTGGACCTTACATTGGACTCTAACTGAAAATGTCGGGTATGCATTCGATTCGTTATTAAGAGCTTTCGATCTCCGCTTGGCGCGTCTACGCTGGCGGTTTATTGGTTTGGAAGATAGGAGACGGGAGTAATATTTACCCCTACCGCGCGTTCGGCGAGAGACCCCTGCCGCGCGGGGTTAACGTGCCGAGTTTCAAGTGTAGAGCTTCCATAATCTCCCTCCCCTAAAGGTGTGTTCAACAGGATACCACCAATAGGAGGCTGACCACCAAGGCGCAACAGCCGCCATAAGGAAATTGTCCACCCAAGTCAAATCTCAGCTGATTGTACGTACAATAACTGCGTATCTCTTCGAATATGTTCTCTGGAATCAGAGATAACAAATTATTTGTAATCCATCCGTGCTGCTTTTATGGTTTTAGCTTTGAAGCTGTGCCCGCGTTTTTGAGTTATTTCCGACATGTTCCTTCTAGTAAGTTACGTGCCATTTCGCTGAAAACCGCTCTCTGAGCTGGATCTTGCCGCATATATCATTTGATTTATCAAAACATATTTGAGCTAACAATAAAGTTGTGTTGATCAACAAAACCAATACCCGAAAAATTCCTATTCTTATCTAAGTATCAATGCACTTTGTTGAGATTTTTCCTGCGTTTTAGCGTTAAATGCAAAATTTATGGCCTTATAATAACCCACGCCCTGGTGGGCTTCCAAGTCAACTTCGACATTGTGAGAGGGGGTTAAAATATCCCCCCTCCTAACTTGAAAACGAAAAGGGATAGAAAGACGCGGAAAAGGGTGTTCGAAAACTCTCAGCATGTTCATTCGAAATTGAAAAGACAATTTCCAGCTAAGGTCAATATTGAGGTCAGGTGTCATCAAAGGATAAGTTTCACAGTTGCTCTACTTCGCTTCGAACAACCCCGTAAATCTCGAAAACTATGATAGCTAGGAACAAACAAAAATCCAATCGAAAGCTCATTAAAAATGCAATCCTACTGGTTGTCCCCGAAATTGAGCTAAGATCAATAGTTTAGGTTCCGGAGATCATAAAATGTCAAACATGCATTTTTTGGTAAAATGTGTTTTCCTGAATATTTTTTAAAAATGACCCATTTGGAAGGCGTGCCGGGTTCTATAAAACAATTTATTGGCAAAATTTAACTCAATTTTGCAAAACAACCCAAGATATCAAAAGGCAATGCCTCTGGCTCCACATTTGTGAACCATCTTCTGAACGAATTATTTTAGAAATGCTTGAGATTGCGACTCGAAAATCATCTGTTTTCCCATAGGCCAAAATTGTAAAGCCAACTCGCTGTAGAAGTGGTGACGACACAGCTCAAGTGTTGCCAGGCAAATTGAGGGGGGTTGGATACCACCAACTGGCGATATTTATTGAGAGTCTGTGTGCAGCTTCGTTGGCAAATACGGCAAAATGTTGAATAAGAGAGAGAGAGAGATATATATATATATATATATATATACTATATTATATATATATATATATTATATATATATATATTATATAATATATATAATATATATAATATTATATTATAATAATAATATATAATATATTTGTAAATGTAGGGCAGAGGTTTTCTTTGAGACAGTGTTCATTAAAAACGACAGCATATTCTGGCATTTTATCTCTTTTTTAGAGAGGGTCCTTCATCTTCCGAATTAATGCTTGTCATCGGTTTTAGAGAAATTAACTCAAGGATAGTGCCTATATTTATTGTAACGTTTTCGTTGGCTGTTCCTCCAACATCAATCAAGACATAGGCACAATTATACACAATAAAACATAATATGCAAAACATTCGTAAGTCGCGTCGGTTCGAACTATCTTCACACCTTACATTATACAGTATATATATACAGGGGGCTACCGTCCGCGGTCAACTTCCGAATCGCTCAGTTCAGGGCTGTGACGTAATTGGTGCCTCGCATCTGATTGGCTCTCGCATTAGAGGTGCCACTTTTCCATCCCACTTACGCATCAGATGTGGGTAGTTGTATTAGAAAAGTAATCTTGGTTAGTTGATAGCCACGTGGGTAGTAGTGGGTAGCACAACCGATCATTTGGATAAAGTAGTTGGGCGGGTAGCCGAATTTTCTATAAATTGGAAAAATAAAAAAAATGCGGGTCAGGTTGGGGTAACCACAAGCCTGGAAAGTGACACCTCTATACCATGTGGCCATGCTGATGGAGCTCTCGCAATATTTGCTTTTGTTTTTTGCTGAGTAAGGGCAGGTGGCAACCGGAAATAAAAGTGGCAGGGGAGGGGGGGGTCAGTTGTCCTCCCACTTAGCCGAGGGGCGCTTTGTGGCAGGGTCTGTTGGCCTGAGAGGTCCGCTTATTTTACGCCCGTGAGAGGGGCGGTCTGCCGCCAGAGAGAGAGCCTCGACCTCCAGGAGAGGGGCTCTGAACCGCCCAAAAGGGGCGCTCCTGGCCGCCAGAGGGGGCGAAGGCTCTGGCGGCTGGTCGCCAGAAAAGGGTGGGCTCTGACAGTCAGAGGGGCGTTCTCAGGCTGCTGGCCACCAGAGGAGGCGCTCCTGGCTGCCAGAGGGGCGCTCAGACCACCTATAAAGGGGCGCTCTGGCCGTCAGAGGGGGCGCTCTGCGCCTAAAGTGGGCGCTCATGCCGCCTGAAAGGCGGCGCTCTACGCCACTTGAGAGGGCGCCCTGGTCGCCCAGGGGGCAATCTGTTTGCCTGAAGAGGCCACTCTGGCCGCCTGAGGGACGCTTTGGCCGCCTGAGGGGCGCTCTGGCCACAGTATTCATAGCCTGCGCACGCAGGGGAAGGTTCAAATGTGTCAGTCGACCCCCCAAAGTTTATGAGGGGCCCGCATAAAAATAAACCGTATTCTGGCACATTCTGGCAAGGGCCCGCGATCTTGGACGGGTCTGATCGAGACGGGCTCAGTGCTGGCAAAAACGTGGCATGGGGCCTGGGAGCAAGACAAAGGGCCCGGTCCTTGCATGTTCTTGATAAGGGCCCCCTTCTGATAGGGGCCTGGTCTTGGTCAGGTCTGATCGTGGCAGGGGCCCGGTACTAGGGAAAGACGTGATATGGGGACCGGGCAGGACGAGGGCCCAGGTCCTTGCAAATTATTGATACTGGCCCGTTCTTGGTGAGGGCTCGGTCTTGGTCAGGTCCGATAGAGGCAGGGGCACGGTGCTGGCAAAGGCGTGATAAGGGGCCCGGTTACAACAGGGCCACTCCTTGCAAATCCGTGACACGAGTCGCGTTACTGTGGGACCTGTTCTGGTTGGGCCCCGTTTATGGTATAGTTGGCCCGATCCAAAACAGGGCCCGGGTGCTGACAGAGGCGTGGGGATGGCCCGGGCAGCGTCGAGGGACCGGTCAGGACGAAGGACCCGGTCCTTGCAAATTTTGATACTGGCAGCGTTTCTTGTAGGGGCTCAGCCTTGGTCAGGCCCGATCGAGGCAGGGGCCCAGTGCTAACAAAGGTGTGTTTTGGTGCCCGCCGCCCGGTCAGGACGACAGCCTGGTCTCAATTCAGGGTCCGTTCCTTGCAGCTTGTTGATAGGTACGGGCTAGTTTTTGGCAGGGGCCCGGTTTTGGTCAGGTCCGATCGAGGCAGGGTCCCCGTGCTGGCAAAGGCGTGATATGGGGCCCGGTCACGAAGGCCGGTCACAACAGTCAACAGGGCCCGC
>VOPJ01015257.1:0-35702 GCA_014673585.1 Semibalanus balanoides
TCTTGGACCCCATCCGAATGATTTAATTTGGGAAAAAAAGTACACCATTCGATGCGCAATGAAATTTTAAGAAACGTCAGCAAGTCTGAAGATTCTGGATTGAGTTGTGAATTCACTGTACGCGAAAAACCTCAAGGGGGGGGCGATTCGCCTCCCCCTTCGACAGTAATAGGGTTAACAAACAATTTTCGGAGTGCTTGTGCAAGGAGCAAATGTATATATATATATATATATATCTATATATATGTATTATTATTTTTAACTGACCTATCCTTGATATAATAAAAATACTATTGTCAAATTGAATTTATTTGTACAAAAGCAAAAAGGTGTACATGGGTGTACACTGTACATGAGTGTAAAAACAAACGGTCAGGCTCAGGTTTAACGAGCATATTAGGAGTATGCTGAACACAACGGAATACAGCCCGCTCGGTGATCATTTTCGAAAAGAACACCCTGATGTCAGTCGGAACAAATCTTTGTTAAGCGTTAAGATACTGAGGAAGACGCTATACCATCCGGACCGGAAGATCACAGAGTCTTAGTATATAAGAGAGAAAAAAAAGTCCATGAATGGTCAAATGATGTCCTGGCCAGTGGCCACTGTGCTTTTGCCTTTCGCTTGCTGATCAGTTTGTTATTTACTGGTTTCCATGTCAATAAAGACTGGTTCTCTTCGAGCATATACAGTGTATTGTAGCAATTGTATTAGTGTGCGTTATGTGAAGTGCTACGCTTTGTGTAAACATATGTGAGCAAGATGTTTGGAAGTGTGCGTAATTTTCTTTTTGGATAGAAGATGTGGTGAAATTGAGATGTAGTGTATACCATTAACCCTGCACACCCACGCCAGGAGTAAGACAAATTCACTGCGTGTCCGGTAGGGGGGGGAGGGTACGCAGAAAGAGTAAAAAAATCGCTGAAGCTGTCGACAAACGAAAACTGAACGAAGGTGGAGCTGTCGCATTCAACCAAATATCAAAATCCAGAAGATTACATTTTTCTAAACATGTACCATACATGGAATTAGAACAATCAAAGTTGGGAAAGAATACTCTGTCGCGTGCGACAGTGCAGACAGGCGAACGAACCGAAAAGGACATATGGCCTACGAATGTTAATATATTCGCGAGCGTCTGACGTTATTTTTCTTCAAACAATTCCCACAAAAATCCTAGCAGAATAATAGTTGCAGTGAAAGAAACGTGAAAGAGGTTGAACCCAAATCATTATATGGTTAGAGAAAAAAAAGCTCTAATCGGAAGATGAAGTAGAGATATTGTTTCTTTCTGAGAAAAATGCACTTTATACAGATTGTCGCATTTAACACGACAAAATAAAAAAAATTTCTGTCGCGTACGGTCGTTTGCGCGTTCCGAAGAGTTTATTTCTCTCAGGCTCTGAGGGTAAACAGACCAGCCTGCGTTTCGCCCTAAGTAGAGTAGAGCATGAGATTAAAAAAACAGCGTGTTTTGCTTGTGACAGAGCCAATTGACAGCCATTCGACGTACGATTTTAATAAGTCCTGGGAATAGGTGACACTGAGGTACAAATGTAAAAAAAAAATGATCAAAATGTAAATGTGTAAAAATTGAATACTGAAAACTATGCCAAAAAGTGAAACAGAGAAAACCATCTTTTTAAAAAAAGTAATGGCTTTTAAAAAATTAAACAATGGAACAATTTTGAAATAAAGCGTAAAAAATGACCTAAAAACAAACTGCCAAATAAAAAAAAAATCATGTCAGAAGATCAAATCTGAGGTCAGTGACACTCGATTGACTGGTTGAAAGCGCATGAACCAGTGAAAACATATGGATGGTGGCACTTCTGTTACTAATAATACTAATCCGTTACTAGTTATAACGGAACTACTTTTCAGTAAAACGAGTAACAGATCTCGTTACTTTCAAAACAGGTAACGACCAATAAACTTTCCGTTACTTTAATGATCAAGGCCGTTACTACCGTTACTTCTTAATTTTGTGTTGAATAATAGGCCTGTGTGAACAGGACCATTGCCATGGGAAAAATAAGAAGTAAGAATAAAAACCGATATCCTTACTCGAACGAATCTCATCTTAGTCTTTAAGGTCAGTGACCTTTGTTGACCTTTGCACGAAAATTATCCCTATTGGAATTACTTTTATGCTCATAGGGTAGCTATAGATAGCGTCACAAATTGCCATAGAACTGCCCAGAGGCCTAAAAAAAAGCATCTCAGGTCATCGGAGGTCAGTGACTTCGATTGACCTCTGCAATGGTCAACCGAGGTCAAGACCTCAGTGGAAACAATAAGTTTAAGTTGTTAACATATGTTAATATGTTCCTGAAAATAAACACATTTGGAAAGTGCACAAGTTACAAGCATAAGTATTTTATCTACCGTGCAAGCATCGATACTACTGGACGTCAGTTGCGTCTGAAACGACCTTGAGAAATACGTCATTAGGCCACTGGTCATGGGCAGTAGAAGTTTACCATTTTCACAGTACGTGTCAAATTGTTTTAAAGTAAGGTATTAATCGTTTCGTCGCAATCGGTTGATAAATACTTCAAGTTATTCCCGAAAAAATACACACAAACAAAAAGAGGGATGGGGTGGCTTCTACCCCTTCACTGGCGAAGGCTACACTAAAGTAACGGAGTAACGGACTGAAGTAACTGCCGTTACATTTCTCTCAAAGTAACGGATTAACGAGTAACGGAACAACTTTTATGAGTAACGGAGTAACGAGTAACGGAACTACATTTTTAAGTAACGATGCCCACCTATGCATATAACTATGTAAAATGGCTCCAATATTTGAAATCAGCGTCAAAAACTGTCCCTAAAGCGACCAGAAGCCCAAAAAGTCATCGGAGGTCATCAGAGGTCAGTGACCTCGGTTGACCTCAGAAAAGATCAGTCGAGGTAACATTCTCAGCAGAAGACACACCTGTCACCTGGAAGCACCTTTGCATTTGCTACTGAACGTCAGACACTCGGAAACTAAACATGTGACAAGGATCGATACTACGGGACGCCAGTTTTGCCTGGCATGACCTTGAGAAAAAGTCACGGATCATGAAAGTTAAAAGTTGGAAATTCTCAGAGTGTATGTACAATTGTTCAAAAGAAGGGTACTGAAAGTTCTATTGCAATCGGTAACAAACTACGTGAACTTTTTGGGAAAAACAGAGGGGGTGGCACCCACCCCCTCTACCCGGGCGAGAGTTAACTAATGCGTTTCGGATGATTGTATGTGTGCTAAGTGCTTTGTGGTTTATACTTTATTTGGGTAGGAGATTTGACGAAATTAAACACATGTGCTGCTAGCATTGTGTTTTCAAGTGTCGATGGAACTGAGATGCATCGCTCAGATTCGAATTTAGCTTAAGATTTGAAAAAGATGCGTGATCGAAATTAGTCTTTTTACTTTTGTAAAAATAGATTCAATTTGAAAAAGTACTTTTAATATATCAAGGAGAAGTCATATAAAAATAACAATCCATGAACCTTAACAAACAGTCTATTTGGTAAACGTTCGCGGGCGTTTACCAAATAGACTGGGCACGTATTCGAACAACTCAACATATTACCTAAACAAATCAGCAGTGTTGGTGAACGTTCAAGAGCACATTCTGCATTGCTGGAACACCAAACCCCGAGACAACTGAAAGGAATCAGTCTAGAACTGAAACGCACCGTCCTACTGACGCGCCTGAGCTAGTAATCCCTCATACAAATCCCTCATAGTAATCCCTCATACAAATCATGTAGTCTGCTGTGCAGTCGCATGACAGTGTTGCCGACGTCGCATGACAATGCCACCGTCAGTGTCACCGTCACTGACCGTCCCCTTCTCTGACCACATACACCCCTGCGCCGCTTTCGCCCACGGCTTCAGCTGCGCCTTTGTACGCCCCCGCGCCGCGCAGCCGGTCCGTCGACGCTGACGTCGCGCTCTGCCTGCGTCGACAATGACGTCACGGTCTACCTGCGTCGGCAGTGACGTCACGGCTGGACGAGGCGCGGGCGGCGGGTCGGCGGCGGCGGCGGCTGGCCGGCGGTTTATTGATCTCCCACCATGGCTGCCGGACGGACGCTGCTGGTGCTCCTGCTGCCCTGCCTGGGCCTCGGCCTGGAGACGGCCCGCTTCCCGCTGCTGATGCCCAATGTGGTGCCACCAAAGGTGAGACATCCCCTGTACTGTGCCGCCCATGTTCCGCTGCCCTGCCGCGGCGCAGGACCGGTGACCGGACCGGGCAGGAGACCCGTGGCCGGACCGGGACTGCGGCGCCGGCTCTGCTCTGAATTAGGGCGTAATTGGCACCGTTAGGGTTCGTCTTCGGACCGGGACTGGACCGCTACGAGACCCCGCTGGGCTTTCAGCCGTGGACGGGTTGTTATGTGCGCTGCAACGGTATCCGGACCGTACCATATGCCGCGGTTACATCATCCGCGCAGCTACAGGTGGTCCAGACTGCGTCATTCCGGTCGCCGCTCAATAATCATTCCAATGTCAACTGATGATCAAATGTGACCGGATGGCCGTGTTTAGACAGCTATTTTAGAGCTGGTTTAATTTGAAATGGTCCCTCAGCTTTGACGCTTACCGCAAATGCAAGTACTCCTCCCAGTAGTTGCCCACCATGGCAACTCAGCAATATTGCTATAATTCACACCTCGCATTTAAATATGTTTGCAGCGGTACATCCACTTGTGGCTCTTCCTGAATCTTGGGGCAGTATTTTACTATATCATTTTGACATTCAGATGCGCGTTTACCACAGTCGATGCGCTGTGCCACGCCCTTGTCAAATGGGACAGTAGAATCCTTCTCGTTATGTGTGAGATCCCGTGTCAACCGGGATATTCGAGAGGATAGGAATATTCCGCTCGTGAATATGAACATTTAATTTGTTCTTGCCTTTTTGATAATATTGCATAAGTCACACGATCATTTGATGACGCATTAATTATCATGTTTTATGACTTCATCTGTTAATCCACTCGTTGGAGCTGCACTATCCCCGATCCGAAATAAATGGATCGTTCGTGTTTGATCATCTATCGGCTGTATTGTTACACGGTACAAGGTTCAATATGTCCTAAATTAGCCGATGACTGGAATTCTGCCGTCGCGGTGAGCCAGCGTGGGCTGAGAGCTGGATGTATTGCAATGAATCAATGATGGAACACAAGGACAACCAATAGTGCTGCTGTATCCAGGACCGAATGCATTGATTGCATCTGGTTCCATCTCGGTGATAAACTTTGTACCGCTTGGTGGAAGACCAGCAACGCGTGTCAGTTTATAACATTAGATGGATATATTCCACGGTAAATAAAAGGCAAGTAAAAAGATGCAGACTGCCCTGGGCGGAGGGCTTCCGTACCACAATGCTTATCCATAGTTATATGTCCCTAATTGAATATTCTTAATGACCCACCGGGCTTACGAACCGGCGCCCCGTTCTGCAGCCGTGAAGGGAGTCTGATGTTAGACAGGCGATGCAGCTGCGCGCCGGGTGCGCCGATATTTCAGTGAAAAGTTATCCAGACTGAAACAAGTCCCACAGTGTCTCAAAGATTCTGCAGATGACAGCATGTTGCGACAATCCTTCCCTTGCTGCTCATAAGCAGGTCTACTCATAATCATAAACCAACAACACCATAATAACACCGAAAGCATAAACACCACCATAACAGGACAATGGTCAATGTATGCAATATGCATTGTCCTTTTCTCCCCAATTGTGGCAGTGCACGTATAAACTGACATGTCCCGTGATGCCGTAACTGACGTGTCCCGTGATGTCGTAACTGACGTGTCCCGTGATGTCGTAACTGACATGTCCCGTGATGTCGTAACTGACGTGTCCCGTGATGTCGTAACTGACATGTCGACCGTGATGTCGTAACTGACATGTCCCGTGATGTCGTAACTGACGTTTTATGGCCGTGATGGTCCGTAAACTGACCATGTCGACCCGGATGTCGGGTAACTGACCATGTCCCTGATGTCGTAACTGACAGTCGCCGTATGTACGTAACTGACGATGTGTCCGTGATGTCGTAACTGACATGTCCCGTAATGTCGTAACTGACATGTCCCGTGATGTCGTACTGAACGTGTCCCGTGATGTCGTAACGACATCGTCCGTGAATGTCATAATCTGACATGTCCCGTGATGTCGTAACTGACGTGTCCCGTGATGTCGTAACTGGACGTTATGGCCGTGATGTCGTAACTGACATGTCCGCGTGATGTTCGTAACTGGACGTGTCCCGTGATTGTCAAGTAACTGACATGTCCCGTGAATGTCGTAACTGACATGTCCCGTGATGTCGTAACTGACATGTCCCGTGATGTCGTAACTGACATGTCCCGTGAAGTCGTAACTGACGTGTCCCGTGATGTCGTAACTGACGTGTATGGCCGTGATGTCGTAACTGACGTGTGTCGACCGTGATGATGTCGTAACTGACATGTCCCGTGATGTCGTAACTGACGTGATGTCGTAACTGACATGTCGGCCGTGATGCAGGTCAGTGAGTGACCGGAGGTTAGCGGTGCTGACCAGCCCTACTACACAGCATAACACGGCGGCCGGACCGTGACGCGTCTGATCTAGGTTACTGCGGCGTTGGCTCGCGCGTGTTTGCCAGATGGTTGGGCATCATGGTTTGTCATAGGTACCCAAACCCCAAGCCCAGGCTAGCCGAAGCCCATGAACACCCAAGCCCATGACCCAGATCAGACCCATTAAAATTAATAATATTGAGGCCATGCCCCGGTTCGGCTCATTCCAGATTTAAGCAAAGATACTATTATTTCGCACGATTTCTTCCAACCATTACCTAGCTTATATTACTTGCATACTATTATAACCGTAAGTTCTACACGAAGAAATAATATCACGCACCTGTGTGTTGCTGTGGATTTGGACTCATCGAACACTTTTCGGTCAACATTGTCATATTGGATCAGACTTTGGATCGGACATGATTTGGGATTTTGTTAATTCTTACACCACTATTACTTACCATGATTTATTGTTTTCATATAATTGCCAAAGTTGATTGTTTAAGTGACTTGTACCATTTATTAACAGATTTACCAGGTTTAAACGTCTGGTTGTCAAGTAAAAAATTACTCTTAGCGACATTACTCAAAAATAGCAACAATGCCCGCCTAATATCCATGAAAAGTAAAAAAAAAATGCATACCCAACCCAGACAAATGGAAGAATTGAGTGGGCACCCATGGGTGCACCCGATCCATGACAAACACTGTTAGGCACCTGCTCTTAAAGCAGTCTCACGCTTGCCCTCACTTCACGTGCATGCTGTACTTCTCGGCGGCACGGCGCGGTTCCTTAGACACATCCACACACACACAACACACAACACATCAGCACGCCGCGTCCGCGCGGACGGACCTGTGTGAGGCTGGTTGCACGGTGCGCCCGTCAACGAAAGCCGGGTGCGCGTGTCCGTGACGCAACACACCGACGCATCAACCACAGCGGCGGTAACATACCGCTGTGGGTGGAGGCGTCGGCGAGACTTCTGTTCCGTGAGCAGCAGGCCAGTTCCGCTTCGAAGCTCGAGCCTCCTCAGCGTGACGGACCATTTTCAACACCGCTGGTTGACAAAAATGATAGGTTTGAACGCGAGAACCAGAGCACGATTCCAGGATGCGCGAGGGCGTGCGCCCCCCCCCCCCCCCCGCCTGGACGGTTCTCGCAAACCATGGCGGCGCCCCAGTAAGTGGCGCGTCCGGAAGGGTGACAACTTTTTGTATGTCGCCCCCGTTCCCCTCTCCCCCCTGACCAAAATCCTGGATCCGCGCCTGGAGACGGACTATCAAGTATTAAGAGTAAAGAGTTATGTATTTTACGGTTGTGATAAGTTCAGTTGGGCAGTGGTATTAGAAGGCTGGGAAGCAGCATGGCAAAGGCATTAGCATCACCTGTTTACGTTTTGATTTGAAAAGCATTAGGTACAAGGGTCTGTGTCATCGTGAAAGCAGTGAGCATGAAGAGCCAAGTTGACAAGTAAGCTATAGGGGTATCAATGGAGCATGTATAACTAGACAGAGCACCAAGAGAGTGAGAATCATTGAAGTGGAAAGAGAAAAGGCATGTCACGCAAGCATGGTTGCGCCGGTTGCGAGTAGGTACTTCCGTGAGTGACTAAAGAGAACAAGTGACTAAAGAAACAAGCAGCAGCGTCGCGTAGCAACGTTAGAGTCGGGAACCAGTTGCCAGCTGGTAAGCCCGACCATTTCACAGTTAATCTACCAATACTTAAATACTGTTGATCGGGTACCTTTACCTATGATTTTTATAACCTACCAGACTCGTAACGACTCACATTTTTTTAGTCGACTAAAGTCTGACTCAACAGCCGAAGGACTGACTTAACTCTTGACTCGAGTACTGTTAAAAAACATCGACTCCACTCTTGACTCAAGAGCCTTTTAAGAAAAATGAATTGACACAACTCTTGACTCAAGTGCAGTTTTAACAAATTGATTCGATTCGACTCAAAAATATATTTTAGTCTACTCAATTTGACTCATCACAAGTTTCATTATTACTTGATGTTTACCGTGAGGGGGGGTAGTGTCAGATGTCAGATAAATCGCATTCTATCTAGTGTAAATTGGTTTGCTCAGGTGAAGGAGCGTGGCCCCAATGCCTCTTTAGCTATGTCCCTGTTGTATTTGACTCACATTTGTTTGAGTCGACTCACGTCTGACTCACAACCGAAGAACTGACTCAACTCTTGACTCGAGTTTTGCTTCAAACAGATTGAATCGACTCGACTCTTGACTCAAGTCCCGCTTTTAAAAATTGAGTCGACTCAACTCATGACTCATCCAAAAAATATCTGACTCATGAGTCGATTCATGACTCAACTCTGAGTCGGTTACAAGTCTGGAACCTACATCAATGGCTACTTCTTTCTTTGCGGGTCGACTTATGCCTATCGCCATTGATCTAACCCTAATCCCTGTATACTTTCGCTGGTCTGCTGCAGCATTGGTCCACGTTTGGCTCATGACGTCGGCATTGATGCATATAAACGATTGGAGAGCTGAGCTGCGGGAGAGCTTCAGCAGCGCTGCGCTGCGACAGCTGCATCACATGAGACTGTATAGAGAGAGAGCTGCGCCTGCCGGCTGGGGCTGCAGCAATAGAACACGTGCATCGAGAGGTACCCAAGGCGAGTCGCCGCCTGACCGACGCGACAGAGCGTATATGGATGGAAAGCGGACATCGAACGCGCGGCTCTGACTACTGATGACCGCGACATGGCCGTAATGGCACCCTGCAGGGATCATCAGATGCGGAGTAGCTATTGTTAGGAACACCCGGTAGAAAGAGAGAAGCTTGGTAGAGGCTGTCCGTGAGGTTCAAGAGACTCTTGTATGTATGTGCCATCCGTAATAATCCATATGACGCGCCGCACATCCAGGTCAGATCACCTGAAATGACCTTATATCGAGACTAAATTACAGGCTAGCATCATTGACGCTGACATTGTTTTAGATTCCTTCGGGTCAGTGCAAAACATGCAATGATTATATAAACTTAATGTATTGTTTTAATGTCTGGTTTGGTGATGGTTGGTTGTAACACGATCGCAACCTGATTTACACCTCTGTTTTCAGCCGGAGACGTATTTCTGCACATCCGTGAGACTGCTGGACGACAAGGATCAGTACATCGGTAAGTGGTGTCCGTTGGCGTGTTCTGTTCAATCACACAACATGGAGAACTGCAAGTGCTTGGTACAACTTTGTAATGAGTCATCATGGAAAGTTAATAGGACCAATATCCATATTAAATATTGATAAAATATTATTAAATTATGAATTGATGCTCTAACAATATAACTGCATTAAATGTGTCAATGTTAAAGTAGTATCAAAACTAAAAGGCAAAGCGATTAGTTATGCTATTGCTAACGTCTACATGTATATAGTTCTTAATCACCTGTACCAACATCAATCCAGGAATGGCTACAGCTTCATGACACCCACCACGTAATTTGTATGGAGCAGTCCATGGGTTTGCTGCATGTGCTTTGTGGAATTATGGTCATGAATAATACGAATGATAATGTTAAAATATGAAAATAATATGAATAATCGATATAGGGTGGGTTAGGTAGGGTAGGGTAGGGTAGGGTAAGAGTAAGAGAAGGCTAAAGGTGGGTATGGTAGGTTAAGGTAGGTAGGGTTAGGGTAGGGTAGGTATGGTAGGAGAGTGGTAGGTGGGTAGGGTAGGGTAGGGTAGGGTAGTAGGGTAGGTAGGTAGTAGGGTAGGGGGTAGGGGTAGGGTAGGGGTTAGGTAGGTAGGGGTAGGGGTAGGGTGGGAAGGGTAGGTAGGGTAGGGTGTTAGGTAGGGTAGGGTAGGGTAGGGTAAGGGTAGTGAGGGTAGGGTAGTGTAGGGGTAGGGTAGGGTAAGGGTAGGTAGGGTAGGGTAGGGTAGGTGGGTAGGGTAGGGTAGGTCGGGTAGCGGTGGCGGTAGCGGTAGGGTAGGTAGGGTTAAAGGTAAGGGTTAAGGTGGTAGGGTAAAGGTAGGGTTGGGGTAGGTAGGTAGGGTAGGGTAGGTGGTAGGGTAGGTAGGGTAGGGTAAGGTAAAGGCAGGGTAGGGTAGGGTAGGTAGGGTAGGGTAGGGTAGGTAGGTAGGTTGGTAGGTGTAGTAGGTGGGTAGGCCCTTGGTCGTAAGGGTAAGGGTAGGCTAGGGGTAGGTAGGGTAGGGTAGGGTAAAGGTACGGGGCAGAGGTAGTGGTGGAAAGAGTCTATAAATTAGCTTGGCTATATAAATATATGACCGTCTTCCGCGCTTCTAGTAATATAATAATATAATAATAATAATAATAATATAATAATAATAATAATAATAATTAAATAATACATAAATAATAATAATTATAATAATAAATAATAATAAATATATAATAATGAATAATAATAATAATCAATAAATAAGTAATAAGGTAATAATAAAATAATATATAATTAATAATAATAATATAATAATAATAAATAATAATAATAATAATAATAATAATAATAATAACAATAATAATAACAATAATAATAATAATAATAATAATAATAATAATAACAATAATAATAATAATAATAAAAGCAATGATAATAGCAATGATAGTACGAGTATACAAATAATAATAAAAAATGAACAGCTATATTATAATGTCTGCCTTCACAGCAATCACAATAAGTAATTCTCTCTCATCACACGGAACAGTGACACGCCAGCGGAGCTCTGTTTCCGGCTGACGCAGCATCACCACATATCGACACACTGTCACGCTTCCAGACATTTTCTGACGTGTGCTGAGGCGTTACCAGCTCTCCGCGCAGCCGGTGGTGTTCTCTCATCCGTCCGTTTTCAGTGATCACGCTGGATAACGGTGACTCCGTTATCCAGCGTGTGGTGACGGTGACTTTGTGTCGCCATAAGCTATAGAGGCGATGGAATTTCACGATGACTGGAGACTTCCAGTCATCTGGAGCACCACGAAAGCAGTCTCAGTCTGCATTTGGCTCAGAGTGGCGCAGTGAAGGAATGTGTGGCGCTCCACCCAGCCGGTGGACACGAATGGAGACGTGATGTATGACAGCATCGCTACTTTTGAGAAGGCTGAACCATCAGAATCCCTACTGACGTCTTTGTTCACCAATAGACGTCTTTGTCGTCTTTTGTTAGTCGCCTTTACACGCTTCAGTGTTACGATGCCATCAATGAAGCGCAAAATAGCAATGTCTCACAGAATAGAATGACAAACTTCGGCGTCATTAACGTGCAGTTCGCGTTTAACTCGGCAGCTTGGATGCATGTAAAAAAACTCACATCCATAGCAGCCAGCCCTAGTGCGGCCAACAGGCATTAACCCTATTCTGTGCTGGGCGGGGTAGATTCTGCCCTCCTCAGCGTTTTTTTTTCTTGCTGCTTTAAAACCAATTGACTAAGCATTTTTAAACCTGCTAAATTTTCATAAAATTGAATGATGCATGTTGTGTCGAAATTTCGATAAAAAATCGCCCAGTAGAGGCGGTACCAGGCTCACCTTTTTGGGAGGGTGTTACCAATGCGGTGTGCGGCGCATACTTCCTTCGTTGTTTGCAGTGTTATAAATGAGCCGGAAGCGTAGTCACTGCGATATACATAACAAATACTTGAATTTTACATATTAAGGAGCAGAGGTGAACTCAGGTACATATAACGAGAGGCGAAATCCTCCGTCAAATAAAGTCCGACTTTAAATAAGTAAAAGTTGATAAAAGCGTTACGCACATGGTGCCCCCACGATGTTTGCCTGGATCTGCCTATGCAGAATATGTTACATTTAACAATTACAGCAAATATGACCGCCTGTGGTGGTCATATAGTCCCAAATAATCACGATCAGCACAAATTTATCATCAGAAAATCATCCTCATTTTACTTTCTCTGAATACGCCCATGATTTTTATTTTGGTTCATGTCATTCCGATATATTGAAGACCAGTACAATGCAAGCTAAAAAATGTTTTGGGCATGACAATCAATCAGACCAGATGGCCGCAATGACTTTTAAAAACAAACTAATTTTCATATTGTTGGCCCCCTGGCTCCCTATTTTGACCCCCCCCCCCCATTTGGGGGTCCAGAGAATTCATGTAATTGGAGGTATATGGTAGCAGGGAGGGCGCCCTCGGAAATTTATCGGATCTCAATTTATACTGACATCCGTGAAAGTCAGCATAAAAGGTTTTATCCTGACATTTTTAATTGCAAAGAAATGAGCTATGTGTCATGGCCGGTCGTCAGTATTCTCAGAAACCCCATTTTTCTCCTTCCCTTGCAAAATATGGAAGCAAATATGTAAGCATGAAGTGTTTAATGCACAAAATTATGCTACCAAAATGTCAGGATAAGCGCGATAAATAGCCACAGAATGCGCGTTTGAAGATTTTTTGTGGTTCACCAAAATTTTCGTCGTCCCGAACAATCTTTTCAATTTATCCTGACTCGCTTGATGTCAGGATAAAATGTCAGCATAAACGTGTCAGGATAAAAATGAACGAAAAAAAAACGGTGCCAGGATAAACCGGAAAAGATCGATATCTCTGGGGGGGGGGCTGAGTCTGCCCTCCCCAGCACGTTGACGTTATTCTGGCCGCCAGCACGGAATAGGGTTAACGGTTAGCATGGATGTCATGTCGAGTCATGGCTATCATGGTTATGGTTATCTAACATCTATGAAGCGCTTATCGACCTAGCACATAATGACCGTGACTCGTCAATCCGGTATGTATTTACTTTAGCTCCCTCGTCAACCGATGCATTAGGCTTACATAACAATGAGGGATTGTGGCTCTCATGAATCATGATAAGCGCGTTTTGTGGGCACATGCGAGGTGACCCGACCGCTTTTAATGATCCACAGGTTTCAGTTTTTATCGCCTAGCGGTCCCGGTTTTCTGGTCTAGTGGGTCGGGATCCGCACGAAGACCAGCTTTCACCTGATGAGCGTATCGAATCGGGATATGATGTGAACACGAGATGTGTGCTCTTGTGTCTAGAAGTTCACTTCTTCCCGTTAACTTTCATTGTGCGAATATTCATCAGATTCTTGAGGAAAAAAAAACAACATTTGTGGCTAATTGTTGTCTAATTGGCATTACAACGTTTCGTCTGGGACATGAGGCACCTGAGTCAGTCTGTTCAGCTAGCACCTCCCCTGTTTTTGCAGTGAGTTTCGAGCCGAATGCCACTCAGAACACCGCTCACCACATGCTGCTGTACGGCTGTGAGCAGCCGGGTACTGACGACGCCGTCTGGAGCTGTGGCGACATGGCCGTCAACGACCCGTCCAAGAAGTCCGGTCCCATCTGCCGTCCCAAGAAGTCCGGTCCCATCTGCCGGGGCTCCTCACAGGTACGTCGACCCGTCCAAGAAGCCCGGTCCCATCTGCCGGGGCTCCTCACAGGTACGTCGACCCATCCAATAAGTCCGGTCCCATCTGCCGGGGCTCCTCACAGGTACGTCGACCCGTCCAAGAAGTCCGGTCCATCTGCCGGGGCTCATCCACAGGTAACCGTCGACCGTCCAAAGAAGTCCGGTTCCTCTGCCGGGGCTCTCAACAGGTACGGTCACCCGTCCAATAAGTCGGTCCCATCTGCCGGGGCCCTCACAGGTACGATCGACCCGTCCATAAGTCCGGTTCCCCATCTGCCGGGCTCTTCACAGGTACGTCGACCCGTCCAATAAGTCCGGTCCCATCTGCCGGGGCTCCTCAAGGTACGTCGACCCGTCCAGAAAGCCGCGGTCCCATCTGCCGGGGCTCCCTCAAAAGGTACATCACGACCCGTCCAATAAGTCCGGTCCCATCTGCCCGCGGCTTCCTCACAGGTACGTCCGTTCACCGCCAGGGTGGTGGTATAGCGCGTTTCAACATGAAGTCCAGTCCGTCCCGGTCGAGAACCGACTATTCAGTCCCAGTCGTCCGGATTTGAGACCGATTCTGTTCAGTCCAGTGTCCCGGTTGAGACCGAGACTGTCTCAGTCCAGTCGTCCCGGTCGAGACCGACCTATTCCAGTCCCAGTCGTCCCGGTTGAGACCGGACTGTTCAGTCAGTCCCGTCCGGTCGAGCCGAGCTATTCAGTCCGCAGTTCGGTCCCGAAGTCGAGACCGACTGTTCAGGTCCCAGTCGTCCCCGGTCGAGACCGACTTTCAGTCCCAGTCGTCCGGTTTGAGACCCGACTGTTCCAGTCCCAGTCGTCCCTGGTTCCGAGACCAGGGACTATTCAAGTCCCAGTCGTCCCCGGTTGAGACCCGCCTGGTCAGTCCCAGTCGTCCGGTCGAGACCGAACTATTCAGTCCCAGTCAGTCCGGAGTCGACGACCGGCTGCTTCAGTCCCGTCGTCCCCGGTCGAGACCGCTATTTCAGTCCCAGATCCGTCGGTTGGAGACCGACTGTTCAGTCCCAGTCGTCCCGGTTGAGACCGACTGTTCAGTCCCAGTCGTCCCGGTTGAGACCGACTATTCTGTCCCAGTCGTCCCGGTTGAGACCGACTGTTCAGTCCCAGTCGTCCCGGTTGAGACCGACTGTTCAGTCCGCAGTCTCCCCGGTCGAGACCGATCTTGTTCAGCCTCCCAGTCCGTCCGCGTCGAGACCGACTATTCGCCTCCCAGTGTCCCGGTCGAGCCGACTGTTCACCAGTCCCCAAAACCAGTCGTCCGGTCCGCAGCCGACTATCTCAGCTCCGTCGTCCGGTTGAGGACCGGCTGTTCAGTCCCAGTCGTCCGGGTATGAGACGGACTGTTCAGTCCCAGTCGTCCCCGGTTGAGACCGACTATATTCCTGTTCCAGTCGTCCCGGTTGCACAGCACCCGACTGTTCGCTCCCAGTCGTCCGGTTGAGCACCCCGCACTGTTCAGTCCCAGTCGGTCCCGGCTTGGCAGACCCGGGACTGTTCAGTCCCAGTCGTCCCGGTTGAGAACCGACTGTCTAACAGCTCCGCAGTCCGTCCCGGTTGAGACCGGGAACTATTCTGTCCCAGTCGTCCGGTTGAGACCGACTGTTCAGTCCGTCGTCCCGGTTGAGACCGACTGTTCAGTCCCAGTCGTCCCGGTTGAGACCGACTGTTCAGTCCCAGTCGTCCCGGTTGAGACCGACTGTTCTGTTAGTGCCGCCAGCCCACATAGACGGCGGCAACACCGCCCGCATGTACGGACAGAACGCCAGCATTGCCACCGGGTCATCCCGCTCCATACACGGATAACGCAATGCTGACCTTTACCTCGGTATGGGAGAGAAAAGCTATCCTCGAGTGAGAGGGTAGGAAGGACTTGCAGCATTCGTCACGGCACCGGAGCCGCACAGCCCAGTGTGCCATGATCGCGAGGCATTCTCAGAGAATCGGTCGTCAGCTATGAAGCGGTCATTGCCACTGGGTTAGCCGGTGCATGCTCTTGCCTTAGACCGGTTCTCCGTTGACGCAGTAGCCTAGTCTGCAGCAGGAGATATGCAGATTGTTCAGTAGGTCAGCATCCGTGGTGGAAAAAGTTGTGTAGCTACGTCTGATTGACATGCGTGCATAATGGGATGGGGAGTGTTGTTACAGTTTTGTTACATAGTGTGTTTTGACGCCTAAACGATAAAGCGTATATGTCTCAGTTTTTCAATATACTTCTCACACATGACGGAGACCACCTTCCGTCATAAAGCTTCTTCTTAACTTCTAGTTTTTTAGCATTCTTGATTTTGTTTTGATGACGTCACGACCACAGCATTTTTTTAATTTTCGTTTGAACTTACATGATAACAATTATACTTGTTTTATTAACCCAAAATATTGGTACCTCACAAAATTGCCCCCAAACCCATTGCATGAGATTATTGATATATAAATATCCGTATAAAGCCTTGTAGACCCATTGTTTAATTTTCAACTTTCACTGAAAATAACAAGCAATACCAAAGTTCCCGCCAACAAAAACACTCTTCTAGACCAAGCCTTGAAAATAGCTCATGAACCTCTTGCACCACTCCCAGCAAATTAATCCATTCACATCTCCTCAGTTTACGTTTACAGCACACTTTACTCACTGGCGGATCCAGAACGTGGGCATGGGGGGCTAAATTTCAAAAAGTTTCATCAAATTTGAAAATCTTATCGGATTTGGCTTTCCTTGTACCTTACTGAATGGTTTAAAACAAACATGTCTTAGTAAAAGCTCAATAGATTTCCCTCTACAGTGGAAATTATGTCAAATTTCGCCGATTTCAAGCAATATGTGGGGCTAAAGCCCCTGCCGCCCACCCTCCCTCAGGATTCGCTAGTGACTTTACAATCGGGCCGCGGCTTACGCAGCCTACAATTCATTCACCGTACTGTGACTTCAGGTGATTTACGCCTGGGCCAAGAACGCGCCGAAGCTCGTGCTGCCGGACGGCGTGGCGTTCCACGTGGGCAAGAGCACCAAGCTCAAGTACCTGACGCTGCAGGTGCACTACGCTGACGTGACGGCGTTCAAAGGTGGGTGCTCCTGAACCTGCCTCCTCTGCTCCTCTGCTCCTGAACTGTCTGCCGAGCCGTCTGTCCGCTCTGTCCTAGCGGCACTGGGTGTGTGATGTGCAGACAGCTGCAGGAGCCAGCACCCTGACAAGACTACTGCCTCTGTAGGTGCGAGGGAATGGGTGTGAAGGTCGCCGCTCACTAGCGGTGCAGCCACTGGAACGGGCACAGCCGCCGGCGATCACAACCGCTGCACAGTGCACACACACTTGGTGTAAATACAGCGGTTGTGAGAGCCGGGGGCTACGCAATGCCTTCTTAGACAGTGTGTGGTGTGCATAGTAAGTGCTTTGTGACGTGTGCTCTAAATTTGGTGTTGATGGGATGCATTTACGCTGTTAGTAAAGTGGGTGCTAGTTTCGTATCGCTACACGAAGCGTTGTTGCGACTTAACCCGCGCACTGCAGGGGGAGGTTCATTTTCGCCCCCCCCCCTCAGGTTTTTCAGAAGTAGCAGAAAAACGGCGGCGCGCAGCGCCGCCAAATTTCGTACACCTGTTCGGGCATCAATTACCCACTACTGTTGTATAAGGTTTTGATTATTGAGCGGGCTCATGGCTCAGGTCAGGTCACAGCCCGTTCATCCGCGGTCAAGTCCGGTCTTTCCTATTATAAGTTAATTATATGTCATTATGGTGACGTCACCTGGAGGCTTATTTTGACAAAAAAGATGTTGTGCGCGTTCGTTGGATGCCAAAGCCACAGTACCTTTTTTTTTCGAAAAAGTTGGTGCGTAAACTTGCAGGATTTCATAATTTCAAATATCAAGTAACCTACAATTCGTACGTTAAATCGGTCGGTATTGGTTTTTTTCTGTAAATGCGGAGTGACCATTAAAGGATCAGCCGTTCTTCAATTTAAATTTCCTGACCTCCCCATATATCTATAAGGGTGTAAATGGGAAATTTGATAAACAAACAAGTGCTTGCGCGCGCTTATTCAAGAAAAAATATGCATTGGAGTCAGGATAATTCTTTCCAGGAACATTATTGCTATTATTAGTAGCTCATTCTACTAGCAGTGATCAAGGCGTGCAATTGTTAGCTGTAAGTTTGGAATACTTCTTCTACACAATGTCACCTCTGAAGGTCATCCTGAAGGTCATCAGCAATTATTTGCTAAATTGATATCTTGATAGAAAAAGATAGAGGGCCGGGACGACGGTGGTCTAGTTGCGAACGCCGAGGCCCTTGGGCAGAATAGTGTTTCTCGGTCGGCCTGGGCTCGTCCTGGCTTCCCGGGCAGCGCGTTGCCGTCTGCCAGTATGCAACATGACACCTTTAGACCCTAGGTAGCAAATGGGACCTTCGGGTCCTGGGGACCGGGCTTGAGGCATCAAGTTTCGAAGTAGTGATCTATACCGGTAGGTCATTCCCGTGTGTATATGTTTCAAAGTGCCTCAATGGCAGGCAAAACACGATGAGCAGTCAAATGATTTCTCCCCTATCTCTGTTAGGTGACATGCTATTCACTCGAAAAACTGTTTTTGCCCCTTAAAAGTATCAGTCATTGTCTCGTTTGACTTCATTCTGCATGACCCTGGAAGCCTGGAAACATCTGATGCTGAGGGATTCTAATGTTTGAGGCTCGACATACAGGTTCGTGATTTTAAAAAGTGGTTAAGGATAAGTCCATCGATTGCTTCTGAAATCGTTTTGTTCCCTAGCTATCAATCGGGAGGTTTCCCGAGATATCGGGGGTCTATGTCTGGGATGATATTAGAGGAGTCCTAAAGCCTTTGGTAAACATCTCGGAGCCCTTTGGTGACCAACTGGTGACCTCAATTGTGACCCATGAATCTAACCCACCCGAAAAGACTAAAAGTACTTGGCTCGTATAGACTCTTGCTTAGATCGTATCTAATTGCCGGCAGGTTTTTCCTGCTTGTACGCTGTGCTTTTTTGGATTTTGTTCAAGTGAACTTGTTGCGGCTGGTGCCATGGGCATGGGATGAGGGTTTTCGGACGGGGATCTATCCACGGGGGGCGGAAATCACCCCCCCCTGCAACTCGTGTTCGGCGCGAACCCCCTGCAGTGCGTGGGTTAAGACACGCGCTGGTTTAGCTTGAAACTGCATAACCGCGCAAGCATATCAGTTGACTGTACTGTGCGCTTCTCACTGTTGCATTACTCCGTGGTTTGCTTCCAGATGGGAAGACGGATGATTCGGGAGTGTTCCTCACATACACAGAAACGCCGTGAGTACCCATACCCGTCTCTTACTCAAACGATGCTGACGCTGCCTGCAGCTCTGTGAAATAAAAAAGGTTTATGGCTTTTTATGGTAATACACACATGCCACTTTGCCACGCAAAACAACATGCTAAGAAGTTGAACGTGCGCTGCCCAGACTGCACTTTCTAGAGAATTACCGACGCAAAACAGTTGCGTGCACGGCTGCAGCAGGAGCGGCGCAGTCAGGCCAGCCTGTACTTACCGGAGTGGTTCACCGGTCTCGCGAGTCGCGACATCCGGGTGGCGAGCCCGACTCCCTCTCTCCGAATCACGGCCGAGGCGTCCCTATCTGTCCGCCGATCACGTGACCGGGCGTCTTCCAGAACAGGAGGCGTCCCGTGCCGACGGAGCGGCAACTCGCCAGTATCACGTGACCGAGAGCAGCGTTTCCTTTCACCGGCGTTTTTGCTGGCTGGCGGCTGGCCAGCACCATGAGATGTGGTTTGCACGCGGTTTCACTACGTGACAGTTTATTCTGGCAGAGTGATTTGCTCTCGAATCCACAGCGAATGCATGGTCGTGCTTTTCTGAGCTATCGGGGCTCATCAATTTCACCTGTGATAGCGTTCCAGATGTAGCATTAGCAAGTCCTGCTGCATTCAAATCAGCACGTGAGCTTTCTCAGAAGGGAATACCTACCTGATAGTTTTCTCACTTCATCAAGCTTATCTCTCTCGCTCTCTAGAATTGATTACAATTATGACAGCGTCGAATTTATCAATATCAGACAGATAATAAATAACATTGGGGGCGATGAAATACACTGTGAACTTACCCATACATTGTTTGCCGTTTCAATTTGGTGTCTTAAACGTAGGTATATGTATATGTCTATGTAAATTGTGTTGTCTATGTGTTGCAGACAGCCGAAGGCTGCCGGTGTGATGCTGCTGGGAACCGGCGGCTTCATCTTCCCCAAGACCACGCAGTACATGGAGACGGCGTGTGACATCGAGGAGGACAAGGTCATCCACCCGTTCGCCTTCCGGACACACACGCACGCGCTCGGTAAGCGCCCAACAGATGAAATCATTGCCAAACAAAAATTGTAAAAAAGTTTTTTATATCATGCTCCAATGAAAAGGATGGCTGATGACAGCAGGGGCGAAGGCAGAAAAACTGACTGAATATCATGTTTTTTGACATTTTTCAGCGACAGTTCTATATTGTAGGAGATCAGAGATATGATTGTTGTAGCTTCAAAATATCCAATGCCAGCCTCCACATTTTAACCCCAACCTAAAAACTGGCCCATTAAACCCTATTAGTGGCATGAGGAGGCGTTTTCGGCCACCCCTCAGATTTTTCGTAGATATCTCCGGAACCGTTGGAAGCAGGGCTATTCAATTTTCGAACTTTTTAAAACTGATTTCTGCTTATGGTGTAAAAACGTAGGTCTTATCCTTAAAAGAGGTTGTTTCATGACCCGATTTTGGTAGGCTTTTTCGGCGACATTTGGCGATAATACGAAGATGCGTTCTTCATGGCTTCTTTCTTACTGCATCAAGTATGAAAGCGTTACAAATGCTTAGGGTGCTTGAAACAAGATCAATTTGGTTGTTGCCTAAGAAATACCCTGTTCCACTGCACTGTACGGCAGAGGCGGTTTCAGTCATCAGTGACTTGAAAAGAGGAGGTTTCCAGGAAGTATGAAACGTTTGGCTGGCAGTCATCAGAGCGATGTATTGGAGATTTATAACTATGAAGATGCAAGAGATAGAATCTCCTTTCATTATTTGCATAATTTATGTCATATAGACTTGCAGGTGCGTGTTCAGGCACAGGAAACAGGGGTGACTTGAACAAAATGACGATATGACCAAGCGATTAACGATGGAATTAGCTTATAAAACGATATATGCAACATGTGGGGACAGAGTGGAGGGTATGGAAATCATATTTTTTGCAGGGGGCCAGCAGACCCTCAGTGGGAATCGCAGAATAGTTAAGGGATCAATATTAATTGCAAAAACTAAGATCTTTTGCCTAACAATGACATATTGGAATATTCCTGCAGTTTTTGTGGTTGGAACGCGGCACCAAGAGGATACTCTACTACGAAACGATGATAGACTACAATGGCACACTCCAGGTAGGGTAAAGTAAGGTAGAAATGTAAAATTGAAGTTGCACAAGTAAAAGGTCACTGTTGACTAGTTAGTATTATAGTAACGGAAAATATACCTAGCAAAGGGTTTTATTCCCCAAAATTTGGATCCTGGACACGTCTATGATGAGGTTTAACATGTAAACGAGAATACATACGCTCAGTAACTTATTTGTATTGCTTGGTAGCAGCTTGCCTGTAGTTAGTATTTGTATTTGATTGATCTCTCATTTGCATTAACCTGGCACCACCTATGGATGGATAAAATTATACATAGCTATTTTTGCTGATGCTACAATATCTCACCATTTCAATAATCCCAAAACATAACCACACATTTTTTCAGTACCCCCCCCCCCCAGATTAAATGACCTGCAAACGCCTATTATTTTTGAATTTTCAAAAAAAGCTGTAAAATGTCAATTTCCGATTCAAATTCTATTGATCCCTACCACTTGCGTTAAAATCGGTTAACCCTATTCCCTGCGGGCGGCCAGAATTACGTTAACCTGCGGGGAGGGGCAATGATTTGCATGGTCACCCCCCCCCCCAGAGATCTGGCGGAGAACTTGCGTCGGCACCACCGCACTTTGATGGAAACACCACACCATTTTCGATCTCGCCGTCCGCGACGAAAATCTTTCTTTTTTGAAGACCCCTGAGTCATTTTATTTTTGTTTAAAAATGGGGGGAGGGGGCAAAAAAATAGAAAAATTTTGCGGGTGTGTTTTGAAAGGTCCATTGTGGCCATGTGATTCGTTTACCGATTTGCACTGCAAGATAACGTTTTTGAGCTTCCAATGTTATGCCCCTTCAATGTGTGAGGAGACAAGTAACACAAATAAAAAAAATCATAGTGTCTCGGGAATAAAAAATGGGGGATTTTGAATAAAGTATGTGCTTGTCTTTAGTGGCTTGGGACGTGGGAACGTCCACCCTGTGGGCTTTGTTTTGCTGTAATTTGTTAAATGTAACAAATTGTGCGGATAGGCGGATTCAGGTTAAACAACGTTGGGCGCTATCATGTGCCGGAACGCCTTTTTGATCATGCTTGCTTGTGAATTTGAATGTTCGGGACCTAATTAATTGACGGAGAATTTTATGTCGCCTCTCCATTTGATATTGTACTGAGCTTTTCTGCCCCTCTGCCCCAAATATGTATGATGCGCGTTTGTATGATGTAAAAAGCATCGACTTAGTTTCTGGCTCGCTTTTTCCAACCTGCAAAACTCACGAAGGAAGTATGCGCCGCACTACCCGCAATTCGTAACGACCTCCCAAATAACAATGAGACCCTGGAGCAGCCGCCTCTGAAATGAGAGCCGAATTTTTTTTTCAAAAATTTTCACAGAACACGGCGTCAATTTTCATATTATATAAGGAAAAAGTCAGAAAGTTTCAAGACGATAGACGTAACGGTTCAGAAGCGGCGGGCGAAAAACTACCGGGATGGGCAGAATCTTGCCCTCCCCGCAGGGAATAGGGTTAAAAGACCTGACAGCTGTGTTGGATCCAAAATACCTCTAAAATATTGCGTATTGAGGCCCCTTATTCAATTTTTTTTTTAATATATATTTTGTTAATGTAGATTGTGTTAAGGGGAATCAAACAACGCTTAATTTGTGAAAATCGGACGAGTGTATCTCGAGATCTCAAAGGGGGCCGAAATCCCCCCTGCCACTAATATAGGGGGTAGCCAGAAGCCTGCCACTAAAATGGTTAAGGCCTGCCCCACACGGGTGCGTTTTTCATGCGTTGTGTTACGTTCCGTTACGTCTCGATGCGTCTCAATGGGTCTCACGGCGTCTCAATGCGTCAATCATTGACGCATCGAAGGCATTGAGACGCCTTGTGGTTGACTCCATTGAGGATCGCACTCGAAGACGTGGACGTTTAAACGCGAGACACATTTACGTTCATGAAAAACGCACCCGTGCGGTGGCGGGCCTTTACAGCTAGCCTGCTTGTTGGCTCTCTCAGTTTACCGTACTCTCCGAGGCGCCCTCCCTTCCTCAGATCTGCTGATGGACGCTAACAGAGGATGAACAAGAGGCAGAGGGCCCCTTCTCAGACCTGAACAATTGTTTTCATCATCAGTATTTCGGAGTCTTGACACTCTTAGATCGTCTGACAATTGCCATCTCAGATTATTCGCTCTCTCAGATCTGACAATTGTCATCTCAGATCAGACGCCCTCTCAGACCTGACAATGATTGATACCACAGATCAGTCGTTCTTTCAGATCTGACAATTGCCATCTCAGATCAGTCTAGGAACCCCTGAGACCGCCACTTAGTTCTTCCAGGCCTGATAAGGACTCTCTTGGGCCGTCCGACGGCCCAATCAGGTCAACCGAGGACCCTCGTTATCCTAGAACGGTCCCCCTCAGGCCAGTCGCGGGCCCTCTCAAGTCGACCAATGGTCCTCTCAAAGACGCTGAGGTCCCTACTTACCGAATTGAGGCCTCCCCGAGGCGACATATAGTCCATTCAAACCAAGACAGGGCCTTCTCAGACCAGTACAGGGCCTTCTTGGGCCTAGACAACAGCGCTCTTTTACCAGCCTAGGGGGCCGTTTCAGATATGGCGCCTCCAAACTGGCATTGGGCCACATTAAAATGACTTAGGGTCCTATCAGGCCACGGAAATACGTTCTCGAACAATCCCAGGGCCCTGTCACAGGTCGCTCTCGGGGTGGGAAAATACCATATTAGACCAGCCGACGACCCTCCCAGACCGACTACAGATACCTCGGGCCGACTGAGAGCTCCTCAGCCCGACCGGGGGTCCCTTAACCCTATTCCCTGCGGGCGGCCAGAATTACGTTAACCTGCGTGGGGGGCAGATTCTGCCCCCCCCCCCCCAGAGATCTCGGAAACCGGCTTAGCCGATTTTGATGCGGACAAACACCATTCGATCGTCGTTGACAAAGAATCTTTCTTTTTGCCGTCCCGAAATCCTTTTTTGTTCAAAAATAGGGGGGCCAGGGGGGCCAAAAATACGGGAATTTTGTGTGTTTTTTGAAAGGTCATGTGGTCGTGCCATGTGTCTTCAACAGGATTTTCATGCAAAAAACGTTTTTGAGCTTTCAATGTCCTGTTCTTCAATGTGTGAAAGGAAAAAAGTACAAAAAACGAAAAACAATAGACGTACTCAGATACAAATATTGGGGGGGGATTTTGATAAAAAAATATGTGCTTGTTCCTTTGTGTTTGGGACGGGTGCGGAACGTCACATGTGCGGCTTTGTTGCTTGTAGATTTGTTGAATGTAACCAAATTTTGTGCATAGGCGTATTCAGGGTAAACAGCGTGGGGCCACCATGTTGCGGAACGCCTTTTATCATCTTGCTTATTTGATGTTGGGCCTAAATTGACGGAGAATATCGCCTCCCATTTTATGTACCTGAGTTCTCCTATGCCCCAAAATATGTATAATCCAATTATGTATGATGTAGAAAGCATCGACTTAGTTTCTGACGCCTTTATTCCACTGCAAACTACGAAGGAAGTATACGCCGCACACCCGCATTCGTAACGACCTCCCAAAAACATGACCCTGGAGCCGCCTCTGCTGGACCGATTTTTCCCAAATTTTCACAGAACACGCGTCATTCATATTTAGGAAAAGTCCGAAAGCTTCAAGACGATAGACGTAACGGTTCAGAATCAGCGGGTGAAAAACTACCGGGGGCAGAATCTGCCCCCCCCCCCGCAGGGAATAGGGTTAAGGCGACCGAGGGCACCCTCAGGCCTAGGGCCGACTAAAGGCACCGGGCTGACCGACAGGTCAGATGTTCGATACTCCCGGTATCAGCTTGCATTCGTCATGGTATAATGTGTCCGCAGGCACCGTGGTCTCCGGCTGGAAGGTGCAGTACAAAGACGGCGGCTACGAGTGGACGCTGATCGGCAAGATGAACCCGCAGCTCCCGCAGATGTTCTACCCAGTCCTGGATGACATCACGCTCACCAAGGGAGACATTGTGGTATGTTGTGCTCAGTCCTGGATGGACATCACCTCACCAAGGAGACTTGTGGTATTTGTGCTCAGTCCTGGATGGCATCACGCTCACCAAGAGAGGACATTGTGGGGTATGTTGTGCTTCAGTCCGCGATGACATCACGCTCACCCAAGGGAGACATTGTGTATGTTGTGCTCAGTCCTGGGATGACCATCACGCTCACCAAGGGAAAATGTGTATGTGTGCTCAGTCCTGGATGACATCACGGCTCACCAAGGCGAGACATTGTGGTTATGTTGTGCTCATTCCTGGATGACATCACGCTCACCAAGGAGACATTGTGGGTATGTTGTGCTCAGTCCTGGATGGAAAAAAATTTCCCCACCGGGGTCCCCCAAAGAAGGGAGACATTGATGTATGTTGGCTTCAGTCCTGGATGACATCACCCATCACAAGGGACATTGTGGTATGTGTGCTCAGTCCGTGGATGGACATCACGCTCACCAAGGAGACATTGTGGTATGTTGTGCTCAGTCCTGGATGACATCACGCTCACCAAGGGAGACATTGTGGTATGTTGTGCTCAGTTCTGGATGACATCACGGTCACCAAGGGAGACATTGTGGTATGTTGTGCTCAGTCCTGGATGACATCACCGTCACCAAGAGAGACATTCCGTATTTGTGCTCAGTCCTGGATGACATCACCGCTCAAAGGGAACATTGTGGTATGTGTGCTCAGTATGGATGACATCACGCTCCACCAAAGGGGAGACATTGTGGTATGTTGTGCTCAGTCCTGGATGACATCACGCTCACCAAGGGAGACATTGTGGTATGTTGTGCGCAGTCCTGGATGACATCACGCTCACCAAGGGAGACATTGTGGTATATTGTGCTCAGTCCTGGATGGCATCACCATCACCAAGGAGACATTGTGGTATGTTGTGGTGCTCACGGTTCATTGAATAGTCAGACAATTGAACAATACGGGGGCACTTTTGTTGGCTCCATAACAAATAAGTTGAAGAGGGAAATAAACAACATCTGGCAATGAAAACCTGCAAGGATCTGGCCCGTGCCCGCAGGCCCAGGACGTAGGTAAAGGATTGTCCGCGGTAGCATATGAATACGTGGAATGAAAACACTGTTCCATGTTTTTGTGTTAGAATCTTTGACATGAATTAATGTACATACATACGGTAAGTATAAACACTTGGTATGTAGATAATGTGAACATTACATATTTAGGTACTAAGGCAGTATGTAAATAATGAAAGAACTCTGGCTTATACCGGATAGTGTGAAAAGCAAAACCAATAAATCGGCACATGTATTTACAAAATACGTTACTAAACTTAACCCGGCATTGGGGTCTCAGCCGAACGCCATTGGCTGGGGAGGGGCGTTTNTGTGGTATGTTGTGCTCAGTCCTGGATGACATCACGCTCACCAAGGGAGACATTGTGGTATGTTGTGCTCAGTTCTGGATGACATCACGGTCACCAAGGGAGACATTGTGGTATGTTGTGCTCAGTCCTGGATGACATCACCGCTCACCAAGAGAGACATTGTGGTATATTGTGCTCAGTCCTGGATGGCATCACCATCACCAAGGAGACATTGTGGTATGTTGTGGTGCTCACGGTTCATTGAATAGTCAGACAATTGAACAATACGGGGCACGTTTTTGTGTTTCATACAAATAAGTTGATAGAGGGAAATAAATCAACATCTGCAATGAAAACCTTCAATGATTTGCCCGTGCCAGGGCCCAGGACGTAGGTAAAGGATTGTCCGCGGTAGCATATGAATACGTGGAATGAAAACACTGTTCCATGTTTTGTGTTAAATCTTTTTGACATGAATTAATGTAACCAGTTACAACGGTAAGTATTTAAAAACACTTGGATGTAGATAATGTGGAACATTTAACAGTATTTAGGATACTAGGCAAGTATGTAAATAATGAGAAAAACTCTGGCTTTACTACCGGAAGTGTGAAAAGGCAAACCAATAAATCGGCACATGTATTTTACAAAATACGTACTAAACTTAACCCGGCATTGGGGTCTCAGCCGAACGCCATTGGCTGGGGAGGGGCGTTTTTCGCCCCCTCGTTATCTTTCGAACCAATAACCGCAGCGAGCCGCGCAAGGCGGCAATCAAAAGCTCTCAATGAGAACTATCTAAAGCCGTGCAACATTTTCCAATGGGTCACATGTCAGGTAACAGTCAGATAAAAGGTCAAATGATCTGACTTTGTGGGCCATATTTTCCATCCAAAGCATTATATTGATATTATTATCTCACAAAGTGCTCTCAGAGGTATGATGCATCTCAAGTATCAGCAGAAGTGACATTGTAGGCAAAGGTTAAGGTCAAGATCAGGTCGAATCAGGTCACTATTGGCAAGAGGTCATGTGATACATGTTTTATGGTTTATCTTACACGCATAATCGATTGAAGCAGCCGTTTGCACACCTGGACCGATATAAGGTCAAGCTGGTCAGGTCATAAGAGGTCAAAATTTGAATTAGATAAATCTATAAAAGGCATGCTTCTAAACCAGTATTGTCTCAGAAATATAGTGGTATTATTTATTTTTATTTATCTGGTAACACAAGTTCACAACGTGCTTTCAAAATTTTACAGCGTGAGGTACTCATACTTATGGAGCCATGAGTCATTCAAAAATGCATATATTGCTTTGAAATTTGGTTTCCGTATTGTACCTATGTGGTTCTCTTACATATATTCCGGTTTTTGAAAATATAACAAATATAATTTTAATGACATTTTCCCATTTTTGGTTTGGGTAGGGGGTCAAAAATCAAAGTTTCAAAAATCAAAAATAATCATTTCAACACCGTTTCATTTACTATCTATCCTTTGACGTTTTTGTATTGCATTTTGCTTTAGGAATGACTTTTGTACAGCCTGTGAATTTAGCTGATATTTGCGACTTGCGTCAAAGTCGTGCGTGGTGACGTCACTCAATTTGATATAATTTGAAACAATTTAGACGACTTTTCATTTTTGCATTAAGGATGTCAATTTGATGTAGGAGAAGGCACCTGAAGTTTTGCGTTGGTAGCACTGTTCATTTTTTAGCTATTGTGAAAAATCCTGGGGGGTTCACCCCCTCCCTCAGTCAATGGCGGGTTAAGAGAGTGACAACTGACTAAACTGGACTCATTTCAGGCGGCAAGATGCACAATGAACAACTACCGCAATACCATCACCAGTGTCGGGTAAGCATATAGCAAACTATGGCGGGAGCACACTGATGAGCTAGCTAGCTGAAACAAATTCCATTTAAATTCGTAAACATCTATGGTGATAGGAAGAATGTGGACGATATAGGTACTGTTATAAACATGAAAATCCACAGTGAATCTTGCCAATGGGAGGTGGATTGCAGTTTTTGTTTAGTTGATTTGTAAAGGCAGCACCGTGCGTCCTTGTGCAAACATAATCATTGCTAGCTGTTATGCATAGATGTGTTCTTGTGGTTTTATATTTCAATATTGTGTTCATTTTGTTTTTGTCAATGTTCGTGTCTTCCGTTAAAAGGCATGTTCGACTAACCACTCCACAAGCTTTCAGCTCCACTAACACGGGGAGCATGAGTCTCTGATAACAAATGAAGTGTCAATGGGTGTCCGGTGCATGTGCTAGCGATTCGGTTTCAGGGTAGGAATTAGCACAGAGCATCTTGGTGTTTTACCTGTGTCGTGCACGTTATTGTTTAGCTGGGCTGCATTGGAACTGGAGCTGCTATTTCGTTTTCACATCTCTTATATTGCGACTTCTGACAAAGTCCATTATTCCAATTTCCTTCCAACTATTCTCTGACTGAACCCGAACTCTTCAAATTTCGTACGCTATAATAAAGTCAAGCATCTTGTAAAAACTGAAAAGGTTGAGCAACAGCTGTTCTCTTCAAAACATGTATGAAATGCCTTCATCAGCAGCTTAATGCTTATCATATCCTTGCACTTATACTGTCCCTAAAATATAACGTTTGATATCAACTCAAACGAGTTTGTGATGCGGTGAGAGGGGTCTTGCCGTTTACACCGTACACGTATGTGTATACGGGTACGGGTAAGGGGGCGCACGCTAGTGACTGCGCGTGACCTCAATGTCTTTGAGGCTGCCGCAGAGCGTCCTGCTAATTATATCCTTGTATTTTCGCTGTCTCTAAAAGTAATCATGTTCTCCATTCAATTTTCATCTCTGTACTAACGGCGACTTACTGTTTCTGATGACTATGACTATTAGTTTTATAAGAGACACTTAAGGGACATACGACAGCTTTTGCTGCATAGCTCAGAACCGTTCAATTTAAGTTTTGGCTGATAAGTCAACGGATGAGCCCAGTATGTGCTGATACCAAAATGTAATATAATACACGTAATTTCATGATATACTAGAATGTCAATGACGAAAATGAATTAAAAAAGAGGTAACTCCATAACATTTTAGCAAATATGCACCTAGCTTAGACATGCAGATATGAAGCACGCATCAATAAATATGGGTACGAAACATATGTAAGTAACAACATAATGAACATTGTTATTTTGGCACAGAGCCACAAGAACTCACACCGAGACAAAAATATCCACCACACAAGTTTTCACACATCCACATCAGCACGAATGCGGCACAAACGCATAATTATCAAGCACGCGCACCATGCACACACAGAAGCATAATACATAATTATAAATGCTCAATTTATATATATACACATTACACACATATATCTAAAAAAAACACACACACACACAGACACACACACACACACACAGACACATGCATATGCTCAGACACAAGCACTGTGCGTACACTGTGACACAGTCCAATGTAGAGATCGCCTCACATGTTCTTACGCCATACACTCACTCTTTCGGGCACATTTAATAGTCAATATTCTTCGAGAACTATCTTTCCATAACACATTCCTTCCGCACGGGCGCGAAAGGCATGCTGAAATGCCCGTTCTAGAAGTTGGATCGGCAACTGAAGAGCCAACCAGCCTTTTCTTCCCCAGCTGTCTTTACTTCACTTCTCACAAAGTGCATTTAAAATCAGTGTCCAAAAAGCCCGCAATGTCGGCGGCAAAGTGCACAGTTCTGAACTTGTCACCTGACGAGGCCGTTTTGACATTGCAGCGCCACGTCCGATAACGAAATGTGCAATTTCTATATGATGTACTGGACTAAGAACACAGCGATTAAGCAGAGCGCTTGCTTTAGCATCGGGCCGCCGCACTACACGTGGGAGAGCAACCCGTTCGGCATGCGACAGTTTACCAACGTGCCGAGTGTGGCAGCCGCGTCGGAACTGACGGCAGAAGAGCTGCGACCCTACTTTGACCGGCCGTGAGCCTTCTTGACCGGCCGTGAGCCTTCTCCGACCTTCTCCGAGGTGCGTCTGGGGCAGTCGGCGTTTGTTGAGCCGACATCCCTATTTTGACCGGCCGTGAGCCGCCGACCTTCTCCGAGGTGCGTCCGAGGGAGTCGGCGTTTGTTGCTGACAGCCGATTTGTCAGGAATCTCGAGAGGTTCATGACATCCGTGATATGGACATGGAATTACCGACCTTTTAAGAGTTCCTGATCAAACTATTAGACAGTTCATCCTGAGCTTAGCAATGATCCAATGATCATGGGCTGATGTTGAACATCAGATCTGGAGAAAAAAGGTCATCTGACACCGGACTCGTAGTCTGACACGAATCAATATAAATTTATGATTCGTGATCATGCTTGCATGGTCCGGGTTCATGCAATGAAAAAACTCTACCTAGATCTGAAACGAGGGTAATGATTTTACAACAAACCCTAAACCTGATCCTGAACACCTGGTCGAACACTCTAAAACTGATCCTAGCTTCTGATCTATTCTTCATTTACGGTAAGTTAGATCTGGCTCCGTTAAACCAGTGCTAATTCCGATAACGTTCCTATACATTGTCATCCCTCAGTAAACTGCACCACACTGCTACTGCCCCGAACGAGGGACTGGGAATGTGTGAATAAAGCATACACAGCTTCCGCTAAAAAGTTTTGTAACTTTGTGTTGATATATGTTAAGTTTCGCACACATTGAGGCACGACAGCATTAGCATTTAGCAGAACCTTGTTTTCCCCCACCAATGTCAAGTGGAAATTTTAGGGATGTTTGTGTGAGTAAAATGTCCGGGGTTGTGTAAATATCAAGTGCTGTGGTTGAAGCTGGACTCAGCAATGGATGACGTTTTCTTGCCAGACACTCACACCAATACCCATCCGAAGTTGAAATGAATGAGGTCTGTTGCACTCGGGTACATGACGCTGCCTGCCACATTTGGATAACGCTATACTGAATGCCCGAGACCATGTAAACTGCATGAGGCTCGTCACATGTGTTGTTCGTTAGGGACAGTCACACGCAGTTGGCTATACGTTTCACTTCAGTTTAATATATATATATACAAATGTTACAATTCGGTAGGTACGCCCTCTGAACCCCTCAGCAAAGATGAAAATCGGTAATGCTCGAAAAATGTATAACCCCTATCCAGCATTGATCTTGTATTTCAAATTCTAAAAAATCCCAACAAATAGTCAACCAACAGTCCACCCCAGAGGCTCAGTGGACGAGCGCTGGGCCCCTGACCATTCCCAGCCCGGGTTCGAGTCGCTTCGGCGCTCGCTGTTTGCTTCTGACTGGGATGGCCTGCGGCCGGTGGCAGCGGTCGCACTCAGTGTCAGGTCAGCATCAGCGAGCGGGCCAAACCGTGTCCAGGTACGTCAGACACGTCGAACTTTCGCTTCTAAATTCTGCCAGCTACCAGAAATTGCGCGATTGGATGGTAGCGGTCAGGTCCTGCACCAAGCTCCCCATGCTGAGCAGTGGCTCCCGATCATGCTGACTCCAATCCATCGCATGTAAAGTTGCTTGCGACTAATGAAAATAACTCACTCAAAGCCAATGATAGCACGATAACGTCCGGGCTATAAGCACACGAAGTGTGACAGCGTGTAGCCCTATGTGTTGACTCCTGACGAGGGGGTACCCACAAAACCGAGACTAACGGCACACCCAAACTCGACACGATGTAGCCATCGAAAAGTCGAACCGCCCACCACACTCCCACTGAGCCACCAAGCAACGCGCATCACAACAACAGAAAAAAAGCAGCAACAACAAACGATCATCGAAAAACCGATGCCATAACCCTCAGCCGGCAGATTGACCAGCGCCGTGCCGATGTTACAGAGCAACTGCCGACGACGAAATGTGCAATTTCTACATGATGTACTGGACCGAGCAGTCCCTGCTCTCTAATGGCTACTGCTTCAGCTGGGGACCGCCCCTCTCGAACTGGAGCCGCGTGCCGATGGGGTTCTGGAAACTCTTCTCGTTCCCCTGGCTCACCGGCATACCGGAAGACAAGCGGGCCTCGAAATTGACCCAAAGAGACAGTCATGCGTGAAATGCGAACGCGTGAGGGTATAAAACACAGTCAGAATCCAGCCCTAGATCGATTAAAGTCACAAGGCACCGGACCACGATAAAGGTGTAAGGCAGTAGATGGCACTGGAATAACAAAACACAAAACCAAGGACCTGCACTGATGACAGGCGTGTTGCTGACGCATCGCGAGCTCCGGTTATGGTTTCTGACGGTTTTAGTGATCCACCTCGGTGAGAAGTGATATCATTTAGCACAAGCGGGGATGGCGCCCTGCAACAGTCGGACATAATCTGTACACGCGCACAAGGCGGCCATTGTTCTATTGTAGCCGCCCATGTTGTCGCCTATGCACGGTACCAGTGGGGATAGGTGTGTCTCTAGCTGAGTGGAGCTTATGTATGTATGCTTATGTATTGTGGGATCATTACTGTTTTTATGTTTGCATGGCTGTTTTTCTTCTTGGTGTAAGGTATAAGTTTGCTATTGATATCACACTTCTTTAATAATAGTTTGATTGAGTTTGCCTGTAGTTTCTTTGTAACTTTTTCGGCACTTTGTTTATCCTAGTATATGAATGAGTATTTACTTTGGTTGATGAGGCTTATGCATGCTACATATAAGTATTGTTTTTGCTTGCTTCAAGCTAATACATATTTGTTTACGCTGCACGTTGTTCTTTACGTTTATGTTTGCATTGTTTTTCTTTATATTTACGTTTACGTTGTGTAGTTGTTCTCTTGCATTAACTTCCAAGGAGGTAAGATGAAATTGAAATATCATAAGTCTCTATTTTAGGGGTTTTACCAGTTTTGTATTGTTTTTTTTAGCACATTGAAGCAACAACTGTTTCAGTCATTTTAGTGCACTAAACGCACATTGGAATGTACCGGAATGCCCGTCGACGCATTTATATTCCGCAATCAAATAGTCGTATCTATAGGCCATTATAATATGGGTCAATTAACTTAATAATGGGAGTATATACAAATTGGAACTAGTTTTATTTCACAATCTCGCATTCCTTACATGTACCTATTATATACGAGTCATTACAGGTCAGTATCTTTAGTGCAAAACTGAAGAAATAGAGCAAAATTTGACGAATTTATTAACAACCTCCGTCAGGTTGTCAAAAGCGCAGGTGATCTGCCACTCCATATTTGTGCGTTTGTGTTTGGAAGAGTGTGTGTCTTTAATGAAGCTCAATGACGCTAGCATCGCGATGAAACATAAAGTGTGAAATAACATGAAAATTGCTAAACACTCTCTCGAGCTGTGGCGTATCTAGAGCGAACAATCAAAGCTTCCGTTACATCTCCGCGTTGCCTTGACATATGGGGAAAAAGGAAATTGATGGATCGTGACCCGACCCGATCCCAGGTCTCCAACCCGAAACCGTGGGCCGACAGCCCTTCATTGTCCGCCGCTTTAACGATCTGCCAACCGCACGTGCGATTGAGCGAAGTGGCTCTTATCATTTGTGCCTACAGTGCAAGTGAGCTCGCCCTATACACAGTTCCGCTTACCTTAGATTTTAGACAGTGCCGGCTTCATGCCCACTCTGTGTGTTACATACCACCTTGCTGCTGTGGGCGTGCCGCCTAACGCGGGGTGCAGTTGACTCTTCTGCACATCTCCAGAACATCAAACACAGCTCCGCATTGTGTGCACGTGGCTTCTGCAGCACCCCTGCTTTTTCGTCCCGTATATCTACTAGCGAACGGGCTGACTAAAATATGTATTTGTCAAACATGTATACGGTGCCGGCCATTGTGTGTAGCCCATTTTTAGGGACCTCTCAGCCGCCAGTTTCCCACAAGACAGGGGTGCACCTCTGAACGTGCGCACGTGTACGCCCTTTTTATATCTCAGAAACTGCTCGCCCGATCGAGTTGAAATTCACCATATATTTCCTTAGCGCTCGCTCGTTCATCGCCAACTACGGCGCCTTACTGGTTAGGATCTTGCTTGAAAGACAGAGAAGTTAACCCGCGCCCCGCTAGGGTCTTCAGCTGAACACCGCTACCCCATAATCCCGCCCCCGAATCTGTCGCGCTTGGGGCAGATGCTGCACCCTCGTTAATTATTATCTTCCGAACTAATAGACACACATAAACGCGCGAGGAGGCATTTGAGCGCCCTCAATGAGACGCGTCCAAAACACACGCGACATTTTCACATCAAGATCACATGTCAGGTCACGGTTAGGTCATAATCGAGGTAGATATTTGAGTTTATGGACCATGCATTCCATTCAAAGCCTTCGATTGCGACTTTTATCGTCCAAAGGCCAAAGCTCTCTCAAAGGTATAATATATGTCCTGCATGAGCGGAAGTGAGATTGTAAAGAAGTGTCAAGGCCATGGTCAAGTCACTAAAGTTCACTATTGGTAAGAGGTCTACGTAACTCATGTGACCATATTTATGAATTATTTTTGCGCGAATGATTTGAGAGTGATATCCATGTTTACCATCTGACCAAATATAGGATATGAGGGTCAAGGGACCTTAACCCGGCATTGGCTGGGGTCCAGCCGAACGCCATTGACTGTGGGGGGCGTTTTTCGCCCCCTCGTTATCTTCCGAACCAATATTCGCAGCGAGACGAGCAAAGCAGCAATCGAAAGCTCCCAATGATACGCATCTAAGTCGAACTAGAAATTTCCAAATAAAGTCACATGTCAAGTCACAGTCAGGTCAAGGGTAAAATTGAGATATTTGAGAGAATCTGAGTTTTTTAGCTATACTTTCTATCCAAAGCCTTAGAGTGAGACTATTATCACACAAAGTTCTCTCAAATGTATGATGAATCTCCCGTATAAGCAAAC
>VOPJ01015258.1:0-29092 GCA_014673585.1 Semibalanus balanoides
GCTCTCCGGTTATTATTATTTTATTTACTTCAGCACTACCTACACTTACTGTAATTAGTACCTGGCAACAATTTATGTTATTTGAGCTATTGCTGGCTTGTTTGATACTTTTAACCCATAGCCACATATTAATACATCGGGATTTGGGACATACATCGAGCTTACGCGAACCATTTTGATGTTGAACTCAAGTCGCGGTTAACGTCTGCTCGACAAGTTGTAAAACACCCGTTAAGCTCTATAATCAAGATACTAATGCTTCGTAGGAATACGTGAGCGTATTTAATGGTTCCTAGTACTGCGAGACGAATTAATTATGCATTCCATTTATAGATTATTTTATCAGCTGCGTGTAATGTGTATGATCCCAGTAATGGATTGATAAGTGCAGGATTATCATATAAAGTGATGAATGCTGAGCGCGTCTTCAAAAGTATGGCATTTCGCCCACTCAGTGTATCGCAATTATTCATAGCAATGTTTCAATTGCAATTAAATAAAATGCTGTCCTTTTACTTTCCTTTATAATATTTATTTCTGGAGTTTGACTTGTCATTTCCCTGGTCACATGCTAGTCAATTTTTAACCGTTGGATATTAAAGATAGACATTTTATTTTCATTTATAACATCTATTTTAGGGCTTGTTTGGTATTCTACCTGTTGAGTTATGTGTTAGCTAATGAATATCCAGGAATATTATGTTACATTTTATTAAATGTATGTTTACCAATGGCATACTATGCATTCAGCTTTTATCCATTAAAAACATGTTGCAATGGTCGAAAACAATAATGAACAAAGAACATTGCCGATGGAACTGGTGGATTGCTAAATGGCTCGGCAGGAAATAATACGCTAGCGTTACACTTGTGGAAACAAAGCAATCCGAGGTATTCGCATTATTTCCGTGCCAAGTGACCATATCATATCAGATTAAGTCTATTGTTTTCCGTTTTCAATGAAGATTGTGTAATGGCTGAATTAATCCCATTGAAATGGTAATGGAATAATTTTCGACGCCATTTATTCCTTAATCTGAAAGTTGAAAGACATTGTACCAACTGCACAAGACCACTGTGATTTTGTTGCTGCAGATTTAATTCTGCACAATTTTTACAATCTGCCTACACACAAATAACAAGAAAATGAACATAATGCTCCGTTAATTATACATTTGCGCTTGCGTCAAATGCAGTATATTCAAATTACTATGTCACCAGTCGATGCACGTAAACAGGCAAATAAAGCAAGCCAACGAAAATGCAAGTGTCTGTCTAAGGCTGGCGCTGTAGCACAGCCTGGAACTAAACAAAGTAGGGGAGAACGGGGCACGTTCTGTCACTTTTTTGCTAATGGCCCTGGCGGGACAGCTTTTCAGAGTTTGGTCTTTCCAATACTTTACATACATTTCAAATAGCTTCAACTCGTTTTAAGGAGTTCAAGTGGTATCTCAGTTTGTTCGACCCGTGTCGATAATTGGCGAAGACTCATTTGACGACCTGCCCCATATACGGGGGCACGTTCTGTCACCGTATGGGAGGCACATTCTGTCATTGATGGGCACTTCCTGGTTATCACTTAACGGTCATCTTGTGGATGTCCCTGCAGGGGGGAGAGAGGGTTTCATTCATCACCCCATCAATAGTGTAGAAAATGACGGCTATATACGATCCCAACACTGCATTTTTGCGTTTGTTTTGGTTATCCATGCACGAATTAGAGTCCCTGAGTACGCCTATGATTTTTATTTTTGAACTTTTCCTTTTCATGCATCAAAGACCATGATATTAGAAGCTCAAAAACGCTTTTTGCATAAAAATCAGTCGAATGACATTGCTACAATGACCTTTCAAAAACATCCAATATTTTCGAATGTGTTGCCCCTTAGCCCCCCATGTTTTGAACAAAAAAGCAATTTCGGGGTACAAAAGACAGATTTTGTCATGGACGAATCGAATGGTTCTTCCCATCGAAATCGGCCTAGCGTTCTCGAGAATCTCTTGGGGGGGGGCAGAATCTTGCCCCCGCAGGGTTAACGTAATTCGGCGCTCGTGAACTGCATTCGGCATCCACCCAAATCGTTTTTTACGCTTGTAGTGGTTGTACCATGTCTGTAAACAAAGACATCATTTTTATGGTCGTTTATAAGCGATAACGACTAGGAATCACGAACATGATTCATTGAGAGACCCTGCCCCAGATAGGGTGACAGAAACCTGCCCCCACTCGGACACAGGTCACACTTTTTCGTTTTTTTACTGTAAAAACTTGGAAGAATGGGCAGAATAACGCTCAGCACAAGTTCTCGAACATCCTATTAGTCCCATGACAGCATTCAAAGGACAACTATTTACAAACTATCTTGAATGGCCAACAAACCAAAATTTAATTCACTTATAAAAAGTTGGATTTTCTGTTGAAAAACAAACTTTTCAAATTGGACAATTGGTTCGCAGGCATGTTGTTGCTTTAGTAGTACCGGGCCACTGCAAGCACAAAGGAACATATGTTACGAAAACAACAATTTATACCTGCGGTGGATAGTTCACGAGAAACCCGCTGAATAATGTGCCCCGTGACAGAACGTGCCCCGTTCTCCCCTTCATACGTGAATGTAACGCATTCATGACAGCACCCTTGCATAATTTGCTTTCTTTGCATGACGTTCCATTTCCAACATTACTCGATGAATTATTGCAAAAGGAAATTACTTCACATGGCATGCAGCGTTGAAAGCAGCAGTCTTGAAGAGCATACTGGGAACTATACATATGCACATTGCCCCAAATATATCACAGTACTGAATTCAAAGTTTTTCTCCACATGCGTGCAGAACCGAAGCCGGGTGCGAGCCGACATTATTAATGACGAGTGTCTGTCACAACACCACAGTTAAACGGCCGGCCCTGCATATCGTTATGGCTGAGGCCATCGATTAACGCTGCCGCCCGCGACTTACGTTTAGCGGTGACAGTGCCTGTGCGATCCGTGATTATCGGGAGGCAGTGTGGTCATAACAGGTGGGGATATACCGGACCGGGTGGATGTGCTTTTCCGTCCAATGCGTGCAATCATATTTTGTGAAAGGCTTGCTTATCTAGAGCGTTGCAGCGCTCTGGTTGCATGTAGTTACATGAAGCTTATTGGTTTTGTGTTCCGCCGCATGTTAACATTCTGTTCGGGCAATAAAGCGCCATGTCACAGATGTGAAATTGTCAGATTTTTAAAGTTGGTTCATTTGACGATGCTTATCCATTCATTTTCTAACTGTCATTATTAACACACGCCCTAGAGGGTCTTTGAGAATGACACGCCCTGGAGGGAGGCGGATTTCTCCCCCCCCCCTATGCTCTCGAAAAACATGCAACGTAGCGACAAACAGCAAATGGCGTTAGATAGCTTGAGACAAGCTTAATTGAAAGTATACCGTTTTTTGTCAGGTCAATTTTAAGGTCACCAGAGGTCATCAAATCAAAGGTCAGATTTTACCGATTTAGGACTTTGCTCCAGATACCCCCAATTATCTCGAAAACTATGAGAGCTAGGAACCATCGGTAAACAAGCAATCAAAAGCTATTGAAATTTGAAATTGCCAACATGTCCTCAAATTTGAGCTCAGGTCAATAGTTAAGACTGCAGAGGTCATTGAAGGTAAAAAAAAAATGTTTTTGGTAAATGAGCTTTTCGCAAATAACTTTTTAGCTTATATAAAGATAAAGCAAAATGTTTGACACCATCATGTTTGTCTCGTTCAGGCACTTCGAATCATATTAATTTTCACCCGGTTAGGTCAACTGAGAAATTTGACCTCAGGTCAAGGTCAAGTGGTGACCCAAGTAGGTAATTTTGCATATTGTGAGACGTGTCTCGATGAGATAAGCACATTGGTACCGTTTGTACGCCTCTATCTGCATTATTTTGAGAGTTATTGACAAACAAATGTTGATGGTCACGACATTGACCCTGACCTTAGGTAACCAATATCAGAAATCCAAGACAAACAATTTGTAGGTATCTATGACCTTATGATATCCTGCAAGCTTGAAACCGATCATCTCAAAACTGTGAATGCATAAGACCACAAGCGTTTTGGAGGTGAGGTCATCACGTGACCTGGTCTGGTGACCTAACCTGAGATAACTCGAGGCAACACAAATCGTACATAATGCGGGTAGTTAATTTTCTAACAGGTATGCAAAAAACAGCGGCGCTGCGCGCCACCGTTTTTTCCGCTTGATCTTCTCGAAAAACCGGGTGGTTGGGCGGCATTTCGCACCCCTAGGGTGAGTGTTAATGATAAGTGAACGACCCTAAGCAACTCATTTTCGAACACGCCTTAGTTTCACTTTAGCACCATTTTCATACTTTAATTAAGCTCATCTCTACATCTTTTTAATAATATGAATACAAAACTGGATGGTATTTATCGGGTTTTCGATTATTGTTTCTATCATGCAAAGGTCTCAGGACGGTCATGTCTCTGAGGCTTCAAACAACTACTTACATATTTGATAGATATTTTTAACAGGCTTATACTAAGCTTATATTCTAATTTTCTTCTTAAACATATTCCCATATCCAAAACAATATAAACTCCCACCGAGATATCTTCATCGCAGGCATAATGCAATACTCCCTGTACTCTCAGCGTACCATACACTGATATATAATTTAACTCCCTTTAAATTTGCTTCGCCTCTTGATCAGGGTACCGCGAGTCACGGATCGGATTTTCAGTCACAATATGTTTGTTTTGAGAGAGTCAGGTAGTGTGGACGGCGTTATTTTACCCCGAGCATCGGGTACACGAAAAATCCCTGAAAAGACGGGTCGTGATCAATCCTTGGCCCGCTTACTCGACGTCTGCGTACCCGTGTTTGAGGGATCCGAGAGTAGCTGCACCCGTTTAGAGGGTCCTCGCTCCGGAAGAAGTCGGGTCGTAAAACGCAAGGAAAAGTGGGACTTTTTATACGGCAGTCTGACTCCATGGCGAGTGTAACTGGCGTTTCCGGAGTACAAATTTATATCAGTGTACCTTCCCTCTCGGGCGCTGTCCTGATGTGCTGCAGTGTATGACCGGGTCAGGTGCTGTGGGATCGTGCAGCGCTGCCGTTTGTCGAGCTGTAGCAGCTCGCGGAAATGGCCTCTTTAGCGGCGAAGGTGGTCCGGAACAAAGCCGGCCGGTGCGGATAATCAGCAGGGCAAACAGCAGAGGTGCACCACTCGGGATGTGTGGTCAGGCTCATTTGAAGGCAATGACAAGGAGTTAGGTCGGTTCAGCCGCCTGTTATGGTAACAATGACGTGCATGTAATGTGGATGATAGTGGGCTGTGAGTTGTAATATTGGCCTCTGCTCCGCAACAAAGAACTCGCTTCAAAGTTATCCCAGTGATTCAATGATGTCAAGTAGAAGTGATTGCTTCTGGTTCCTAAAACTAGTTATTCAGCCGGCTTAATAAGGATTCTGATTGAACTTCGGAAACGTGTTGAGCTTACATATCCACGAGACGAATTGTGAAAAATACCGCTGCTGCCTGTGTTTCGAGCTACTTAATGAACTGTATCCGATGTTTCCGGCAGGTTTGGCGTGCCTCTGCGGTATGACGGTGGATACCGTGACCACGAAGCCAACCATTACGAAGACTGGAGTCACGCCAACACTCGCTTCATCACATCACAACAGGCTAGTCTATTGCATATATGCAAACTGCAATACTGAATTGATGTACACATGCAGTGTATACCTAAGATAACTAGAGCCTTAAATCCGACTGTGCCGCCTTTCCAGTGATAGTGGTGGACTTGGCGCAGCGGTTGCTATGTGACGAACAAATGAGGCCCTTGATTACATCTGCAATATCTGAAAAGAATCCATTTGTAGAGGCCCAGTTCACTCAGAACTGCATTCATGCGTTCATCGTACCGGAGCTGAAACCCAATCAAATGCCATTACTGCATGGCCGCTGCCAGCTCTGGGTCGGTACGTCAAAAATACCACCGGCATATTCCCAAATCAAACCACTCAAAACGGCACAGTTATAAAACATTTCTCGGGTTTCCCAAATCAAACCATTCAAAACGGCACAGTTATACAACATTCCTCTAGTTTCCCAAATCAAACCTTTCAAAACGGCACAGTTATAAAACATTCCTCGAGTTTTCCAAATCAAACCATTCAAAACGGCACAGTTATAAAACATTCCTCGAGTTTCCCAAATGAAACTACTCAAAACGGCACAGCTATAAAACATTCCTCGAGTTTGCCAAATCAAACCATTCAAAACGGCACAGTTATAAAACATTTCTTGAGTTTGCCAAATCAAACCATTCAAAACGTTACAGTACAACAGCATTCTTTCCATCCGGCTCAGGACGAAAAGTTGCGCCGCCGTCGCAGACTCTGTGTCTCTCGTGGGACTCGAGACGGGAGTTGGCGAGGGATGGCAGAAAAAAACACACAAACACTGCTCCTGGTGGCGATTGGAAGGGCTACCTGTCTCATTCAATACCGTTAGCAGAGGAGCACTCGGCACCCGGGAAAATATCCGGCAGTCGGAAGAGTGGTGGGGGAATGAGGGAGAGTGGCGGGGAAGCAGGAGAGTGGTCGCTCGCAGCCAACAAAGCCTTAAAGCCGGCAAAAATGCTAGAAATCTGCAGGGGATTAAATATAGCATGCGTTTCATGATAGTCTGCATTAAATGATAAACTATAAAGTAGCTGTTATGTTGACAGGGAATTAGAAATAGAAAAGCTGAGAATTGGCAAAATCATAGAATGTTTGTGTTCATCAGGTACGAAGCCAAGGGGGCAGGGGGTCATGCCCCCTCCCTGAAAAAAATGAATTCACACTAGATAGAATGAAATTATCTGACGACCCGACCCTACCCCCTCCCCGGTCAGCAGCATATGGCTGAGGAGCAAAATGATATTTTTCCCAACGTGCCCCCCCCCCCGCTGATAAGAATCATGGCTACGTGTCTGGTACACATAATGGCTTGGGCGGCGGGACAGGGCAGGGGGATGATAATGATAGTCTGATTCGTGACTGCTCCAGTCCACCTTGATCCAGATAAAACCGGCTGAGAAAGACACAAGTTCACCGGCAGCTGGCTACCGACTCACCTGCGGGCCTCGATGACCCGCGGGCCGTCCAGTGTTAAACGGTGATCCACAGACTACCAGCCTGGCTATAACGGGTACGAGTTGGGCACAGAGTTCAAAGTTCAGGGTACGTTCAGTGCAAACCGCGAGAGTTGTGGGCGAGTAGGAAGCTAGAGAAGATGGACGCGATACTCTGCACCCAACAAAAGTTGGTCTAATTGAATGGATGGCCGTTTAACCTCGCCTCGCGTGACTTCCAACTTCCCGTGCCTGGGTGGCCCTGTCATTCCTGCCAGACTATCTCGCTCCGTGGCGGAGACAACTCGGGACAGTGGCTTGCCTACTGAGCTCAGTGGTATTCAGGTGATGGTGCAGCCAAGGGAGACCCACGGGTGTATTGCTGGTAAATATACCGCAGGCTGGGCTGCATACTAAAGGGATTCAGCTCGCCATAGACACGAAATTCGCTCCCTTAGAGATGCTGAGCTGCCGTATCAGTAAACCATACAACTATGAAGAGTCATGCAAACTTCTTTGAACGATTGGACAAGTTTTCTGTGCAGTAAAATGAAAAATAAGGGGCTCACTGAGGTATTTGTAACTTCTCGAAAATACATCGATTATTTCGGGAAATTTGGAGGAGCATTAAACGTTTCCTACTAGCAGTTTTAGTAACTACGCTTTTTGTACTTCAACTCACATCGATAGTTGAGTAAAAAGTATTTGTGCTCGGAGCGTAGAGAACCGCATTAGCGTTCTTCGCGGAGTGAACGTTTCCCGCCCCGGTGCCATCACACAAATTAGCCAGAATCTACTCATTGCTTGGGCTAATTCCGTTGATTAACTTGTCGTGTAGACAGCCAATATTTCACGCCAGGAAAGTCGATACAGCAATGGTAAAAAGACTGCACCAGATCCTAAGGATTCCACAACCTAGCACCTGCCCGAATGCCTTATCGCTTCACTGCTAAGAGTAACCATTTTTTGTATAATGCGTAGATTGACTGGTTTTAACCTGGTGTACCCGCCTGGTTATTAAGTAAAGGAATCGTGGGTACACCATGGTCTTGACGCGGCACATGCTGAAATGTCTGACTCACAACCAAATGTCTCCAAATATACAAATGCCTGCATGTAACGTGAGAATAACCACCTTATGCCCTTCCTTGAGTGTACGTCTTCAGCACCAGAAAGGGGGAATGCAAATTAAAGTGGTATTTTGTTTTTTCGTGAATACATGTGAATTCATACATTGACACGATAATGCGAATACAACGCATATTTTGTAAATATTTTTTCAATCGATCTTCTCCTTGAATGTATGTACCACAGTGAAAAATAAACGTTGTTTTACATTTATATTCGATGAATGAAGGGAATGCAAATGCAATTTTTTGCCCGAATGTCTTTTTTTACTTTGTTCGATTCAATGAGAAGGTCGATTTAACAAATTTACAAAATATATTCATGCTCCTTGCACAAGCACTGCGAGAAACAACATATATTTGCTTGCTTGAGGATAGTAAAATTTATTAAACCAGTTGTGACCTTTCAAAATGACCTGTTGACGTCGACTTAGCTTGTTAACACAATCTTTAGGCTTGGTAGAGTGTATCGCATTTCCTCTGTCATGGCATTCTGAGTGTACCGGAGTGCTGCTATGGAACCAATAGTGACGCTTCTGATAAGGTATGACTTGATCGGAATTCTGAGAGGATCAGGTCTAGTAAGACCAAAATAAGCTATCGCAAAAGAAACTGAGTGTATTGCGAGCAGGCTGCTGTTTGGTATTGTCGTTGCATTTATCATTAACGGAGTTTCATTGAAATTGAATGTTTTGTGAGTGATAGAGGCATTTTTCCAATAGAATAGCCCTATGATATGCCGATTTCTGCGTGACTGCAGAGCGTCTATGTAGCTTAAGAGATGGAGACTGTTTCCAGCTCGCAGCAGACAGTTGTCTTCACAACAGACTTCCGACCCAACACTTCCTCTGTGTAGCGCAGCACCCCTCCGCCATACGGCGGCGGTACGGTACGGCGGTGATACGGCGGTAGTACGGTGGTGGTACGGCGGTGGTACGGCGGTAGTACGGTGGTACGGTACGGCGGTACGGTACGCGTCCCTCCTGCCCCGATAACCGGCGTCAGCTGCCGCGCCGCTCTGTTGGCATTCATGTGCGCCACAAGAGCCGCTTCTGCCCGCGGCGACGGCGCGCCGCCGGTAGCCGATGGGATTGGAAATGCCAAATACCTTTTAAGAGGTCCGCACAGAACGTGCCTCGACTGCGAGTGGACGGCGGTGACCTCACCAGGGGGAGGGAGGGAGGGGTGGGGCTGAGAGGAGCAGGGCGGAGGGAGTGCCGCTGCCTCTGCCGGCCTTCCATCACCGCTCGGAAGAACGCCGCCAGCGCTAACAATTAGATAACTTGTGGCCAGCGATGGGACAGCGTTTCTCCCCGGGAGTCGTCAGAGCCGGCCAGCCAGCTAGCCTGGCAGAGCGCGGCGTTGATATCGATTCGGCGACCAGGGACGGGCAAGTTTGGGGATGCATCACACAGCCGACTTTTATTGCGGGAAGGAATGGGCGCAATATTCTCCCAGGTGAGAATGCGGGGCGAGGCAGCTCCCACGACGACGGTGTGACGAACGGCTCTCATGAAAGGATGTTACAACAGCCTATCTCTAGCATACATATCGTGTGATATGATCATCTACTTTATCATTTCACAGAGTAGATTGGGTGGATTAAGTATAATGTATCCAAAGCTCTACATTCTACAAGTAGCTGAAGTGTTTTGGTGTTGGGGCGGCTTCCGGCGCGGGTGTGCGGCGCGGAAATCTCTCCTGTTAGCCGGACATAGCCACCGCGCCACTTCAACTGCTGCTCTGGTGGCGTGGAAATCTCGGAGCTCGCTTCAAGTGGCAGGCCAGCAATTTCACCTGAATGCCAGCCTACGAGGCTGTGTTTCATTGGGATTTGAAGTTGAGGGTGATTTGCCAGCTGCTGAGGACCTTAATCTATTAATGGGGGAATGTTAGCAAGGTGCAAGTATACCGAGCAGAGAACGCTATTTCAAATTTGAACTTAACTAACTATTATATGGAATTGCCGCTGCACTCTGTGCTTATTCTGCATTCGAAAAGCTGCATTTGTCGTCATAGGATACATACTGTTTCTACACTTCCATGTCTAGGAGCATTCGAGTACCGTAAGCTCATCGTGTTCTGTGCTATTTTCAGGGTGTATTCATCCCGAAACTTTCCGTGGCTCTCATAACTTTGCGAGCCTGATATACCTAAGTAACTTCACTGAAGCTCCAAATCGATACTAATATAACACAAACAATGCTAAGCTTGTAGTGCTACGGACTGGTACTCACCAAGCTACATATTTTGCACATATTTAAGTTTCAAGTATGTCAGCACTCGGGGGCGTCAGTTTCTGAAAATGATTAGTAGGGCCCCAACGCTAACTTTACTGTTTGTAACGTCATTCTTACCGTGAAACGCCATAGGCCTAATGTTAAAATGATATATTATTGGTAGGGACTCAGGGGTGTGGACTGTGGTTTCCTATCTCTTTATGGGTGCCAGAGAACCCACAAAGCTGAAATGAGCACCCACAATAGTCTTTTGGCAGTGATGGCACCCACAATCAAGAATATGTTTACAAATATATAATAATGAAAAACTAAAATATTGTTAAGGTCAGGATATCGCTGATCGTCAGATGTTATAACTTGAATGATTGGACATAAGGTTTGTATGCCAAGCATCTGTTTGAAATCTTCCTAGCCGTTTTGACTGCACTTTTCGTTTCAGTAAGTCATAACATACATTTTATCATGGAATAAGCTGCCCAGATTTTTTTTTAATCAAACATTGTTTTATCTCATGCTGAAAATTGTTCGATGCGCATGTAGTTACTTCAATGTCCATATGCCTTTCCTAGAAATATAAAAAATTGTGCATAAAGCTGAAGGCGTGTCAGGATCGATAGAAGTTTATACTCCAACCCTGAAGTAAAATAGGTTTTTACTAACGAACAAATGAACACCTTTCAGTTTTAGAGTGTTGAATGAAGTTGATCTGATTCTATAAAGACTCTCTGGCTTTTATGTTCTGATTTATCGGCGCCCCTGTGTATCCTGCCCGTGTGTGTCTATAAGTGAACTTAAACAAATTTCTCCACCTTTCTCTACATACGATAAATCAGCACCAATGTTTTCCGTTGCCTGCTGCCGCTGTTGGAGTGGGATGGGGGGGATGGTCATTAATTTCAGTTTGAGCACCCACAATCATTTTCATAGAACCACACCCCTGGGTAGGGTTAGGGTCCTGGACCTACCAGGCCTGTGAAAAACCACACCCATGTCAGCACTTCAACGATATAGGGTAGGGGTAAATGTTGATAATACTTGTTGAAGCAAGCTTTTATAAGCACATTGACGAGTTATGAACGGAAAGATTCGTGTTAAATGCCCCGGCTACGTCTATGTCAGTAATCACCAATAAATTGTGTTATGTGAATCACACTCACCCTTGGGACCATTATTGTCCAGCTTCTATTACTCTCCCTTTTGTCACGTTCCCACCTCGTTTGTCGATCTCGGAAGCTGCAATTCGTTCCACTTGGTCGTTCCCCGCCCGCGGCGCACCGATCCCGTTCGTCCGCCGTCCGCCGGCGGCTCGCCGTTTCCTGCATCATCGAGCCAGCCGGCACAGCGGCCACGTTTCCTGGCAGCCGAGAGTGGGAGGGGTGCTGGATGAAGCGCGCAGCCGGCTCTGGCGGCGGCCCGTGCGGCCAGTCGGCCAGAACAGCCGCCGTTCCCCAGCGGCACGGAGCACAGCGCGGTCGCAGCCCGAGCGGAATCGGCTGAAGCGGACCGTGGCGGGCCTAATAATCTCTCTCCAAGGAGGAGGATACGTACCGACCGACGGGTGGAACGTTACTCAAATCTACGAAGATCACACAGAACTCTCCGGGAGGTGGGCAGATCAAAGCCGAACCAGATGACGCTGCATTCACATTTCGTAGAGTAAATATTAGATCGAGGATAAGACGCCAGGAAAGTAAGCCGAAACGACAAAAGAATGTCAGTGTTTCGTTTTCTTGCAATGCGTATCCATTTATGGCACAATGTTAAAGCGGGCTTGAAGATTCATTGCCGTTTTGTTGATGTTTTCAACGTTTTGCAGGACAAAAACAAATTGCATATTGCATTTTCATCTTTCGTATTGTGCTTCAACGTAGCTTTGAATGGCTCTGAAATCTCGTGGAATAGCTTACTGTGTGCTTAGTTATGTTGATTGTTTGTATCTATGACGCATTTATTCTCAATAAACCACCGGTGAATAACGGACAAAGTCAAAACTGATATTTGTTACATTTTTCCTGTTGAACTGTATGAAGTTGAGCTCGATTACGTTAAAACTGCATTTGAGAGTTTCGTGCTGGGATGGACACGGTTGAGCTCGCTTTCTGGTCTCGAGTTTTCCAGATGCCTGTTGAGCCTGATTGGTTGCCAGCTGCCCGCTAACTCGGTGACAAATATTGTTTACGTTGTCGTGGTTAATGAGTCAGAAAGTTAGAAGGGGAGCGATTCGACCCGACTGTCAGATCTCCGCTCCTGCAGCAGCTATAACAACCACATTTACAGGGCATGGTGGTGGCGATGTGAGCGAGGAATTTTATGTGTCTGGTCCTAAGTCAATATCTTAAAGGTCAAATGCTGTCAAAATCGCATTCAATCAGACTTTTGCCGTGCGGTGGCTGTCGCATATCTTGATAAATTACCACGATTATAACTCAGCAACGGAACCTTTTACCTAACTATTATTTAGGGTCACATCATTTTAAGAACACAAAACAAAAACACACTATAAGCTATAAGGCTTTCATAACGGTAAACGGAAGTGGGTACTTACGCACTGGTTTTGCTTAGCAACATAAACACACATGGTGTGTAGGTACTGTAATGCAATGTTTTAATAAGATCCAATCACAATAACCTGTCTGCCTTCATCAAGGGTTGTGGCAAAGAGCCAGCAGTAAAGATGCATGCGCAGCACTCTTGAACACTGCATCAGAAAACGAAACTGCTGATGCACTTGACCATAACAAAGCGGCACTTGTCAGTTAGACTGACCCGGAGCACTGACAGGTTTGACGGCACAGTCTAACTGCCAGGCTAGTGGAAAATACGTGTCATTTATATCGGCCCAAACCATGTGCTTGTCACTGGTGTCCTTACAGGCACGTAGCCAGGATTTTATTAGGAGGCGGGACGTGCAGTGGTAGGATATAATTCACATAATCTAGACAAATGTTGTTGACTGTTTGGGGAGAGGCGTTACGTGGTCCGTCAGAAAAAAAATGCAATTATTAGTATTCGACTGAACATTGGTTTGCTCAGAAGGGGGAGAGTGGGATTGGATACTCCTGTGGTCCTTTCTATCTTCCTTGCTTTTATAAAGTATTGCTTTATCATTATCTGCATTCTCACTAGAGATGGGAAAAGTTGATATTTTGGGGACCCAGACCCGACCCGGTCCTCAAATCTGACAAATGAGCCCAGTTATACCCGGTGCAAGACAATTTGGACCCAGCGGACTCGACTAGAAAAATGTTGTCTCAACTAATATTGAAAAATATGCACTCTTCAGTTAGTGCAATAACTCTTTTAGTTGAAATACAGTTCAGACTGGCCAACAGCTCAAAGAAACCTGCGGTCAGGTTTTCTTCTTACGTGAAACCAGCCACGAAACATAAGTTGAACCCAGTCTGTACCCGGTGTCATTTGGCGCGACCCAGTCTGGGACCAATTGGGTCTAGACTGGGTCTAGAGACCGGGTTCTCGGGTCCATGTTTTGCCACCTCTAATTCTCACCATTTCCAAATTTCCGAAATTAATTTATGTTGATTAATTCTGAGAGTTTATTAATTTCACCGATCTTGCACGTAAGAAATGGTGTGCTTATAACATTATATAAATTACTTATAACTTTACATCCGTGGCGCTGCCAGCTGTTGGAACCGCCGGTGATCTGTGACACCACGAGCTCTGAAGCCATTTTATAGTTGGCATTACCAGTGTATGTCCAATATTGTCCATGAACCTTCACATAATGGAGGATACTCAAACAAATAAGAAAGCCATACTTGCCATACTTGAGTTAACACTATTAGTGGACATATCGTTCAACACACTGTATGAACTCACTATGTAAAATAATTTAACTCCTTTAAAGAGTACAGAGAATGTTGTGGCGTGAAGGTTAAAGAGGCGTGAACCTTACCTTACCACGTATCGGGAATTTTGAAAGGCACATGCCTGAAGGTCCCGTCCTCATCGAGCTCGTTACTGAGAATCAAGGCTCAGTCTTGGATTGATGATTGGTGAGTTCAAAATGCTTTGAACGCACATACTTGGTTTCGTCAGGCAGCCAAGCCAGGGGTTGCTGAGGCCTGCTTCTGAGCTTGTAAGCTTAGGTACATATAATCTGCAGTTCCATTAACGGCCGGGGTGGCCGCTGACCTGTGTGTGATCGGCGCGTGGTTTCTCGCGATTTTCCAGGGACAAAGGTGCACTAGGTGCACGTGAACTCGACTGCCGGTCTGCGCTCCTGATGCACCTCAGTAACCGAGTAACCGAGTAACCGAGTAACCTCAGTAGCCGAGCTCGGCTGCTGATCCCAGTTAAGATAGGGCTCAAATAATTAGTCACTAGCTATTTTGAGACAGAAAACTCGGATCAACGGTGCCATTACTTACGTGTCGGCCGGAAAACGCTCCGACCTGCTGTGTTCGTGGCGGGTGACTCATTGTTTTATCAATCATGCACGGTCAATGTGCTCCCTTCCTTTTCTCCTGTTAATTTAAAGGCAACTGCTGCAGCACGGCATTAGTAAACCATGAAGCGGCAAATGAGGTAAACAAGCAACAGAAGACGCTGCACTGCCGTGAAGTTAAATGAATTCAATAAACGTTACTTATTTATCTTCTTCGAGGAAAAGGTCATTTTAATTACTGTGTTTTACCTTTAATTAAATGAATTCAACTGAAATGCCAGCAGCTCATCTACAGCCATGTCACCTGAGTTCAAAATACAACATGTAATCATTTTAAGTAGTTACTCGTGTATCTGAAAAAGGTCAAAATCGCTGTGGTTCGGTGAAAGGCTACGGATTCTACAACCCTTATGCAAACACAATGTCTAAGCGGATTCTACAACTCATGCAAAAACAATGTCTTACCTCGTCTGTAGCATAACGTTATAAATCGCTCCTTTTTCACACATTTATTCGCGCATTACCGCCATGCGGGCTCTGCCAACCCTACCCTTTAGCATTTATGCGCGTGTTGTACTTGATAGCTTGGTAATCGGCGATGCCGTGCGGCCGGGCGTGTTACTTGCAGTAACCTGCACAACCTAGCTGGGGCAGGACTCACTTTTCGACTGCGCCCCAGGCGAGTGAGTGCTGCCCACGGTGTGCAAGCCAGCGGCGTCTCCCAGCTGGTGAGCGGGACACAACGCCAGGGCTTCCCGCTTGGTACGGGAAGCACAACGCAGACTGCCCCAGCTCCGGGTGAGCGGGCACAACCCGCCAGCTGTCTAGAGCTGGCTGACTCGGGTAAGTGGACCCAGCGCCCACCCGTCAATAGCTGCAGCCAGCGGTCGTCGCCCTCCTCATACCTCCTCTAGCAGAGCTCACAGCTTGGGACCCGGCCAGTAGCCAGCTCTACCTCCACCAGTCCGGCGCGGCTCGACAAGCTCTCAGCTCGCGCTAAAGCCGGCCATTGCCAGCCGGCCTGCCGGCTAAGTGCCGCATTTCTATCCAATATTATACATATGGGAGTGTGGCGCCGATATCATAAATATTGATGGCCGCTGGCTGATGGGGCGGTAGCGACTATCAGCGGCGTCCATCGATCGCTGGACGGCTGTCGGCGGCGTCGGCGGCCCACCCGACCTGTCCCTCCGCCCGGCGTTGGCGGCCCACCCGACCTGTCCCTCCGCCCGGCGTCGGCGGCCGACCCGACATGTCCCTCCGCCCGGCGTCGGCGGCCGACCCGACCTGTCCCTCCGCCCGGCGTCGGGCTTGCAAGCAGAAGAACACTGCCCTTCGCCCGGCGCCAGGCGCGACCCCGACGGCCCCGTGTCCCTCCGCGGGGGTACGCCGGCCCCGCCCCTGACTGTCTCCTCGCGCCCCTGCGTCGCGGACACCCGACCATCGCTCCCCGGCCCCCCGCCGCCGGCGACCCACCCTAGCGACGGTTGTCTCCGCTCCTGGCGGCAGCGGCCCCGCACGTGTCCCCCGGCCCCCGGGCGCCGGCCCCTGACCTAGAAAAGCTGTGAACGATATCCAGCACGACATGACCACGTGGGCGAGTGATGCCTGACGGCGAAGTGAATGGACCCAGGATGGTGCGCTAGCCATTAGCGTGACGTGTGACTTCAGGAGGATACTGACATCGAGAGTTGAGTGTGCACACCTCGATAGGCCACGCGGCGGCCCCTTGCTACATTTTAACGTGGGAGCATGGGTCTAACAGCTGGAGCCTAGAAATACAATTATCTGTATCCAGTTATAAACCTTAGGCATGTGCGTCGAATTAATTTAAGGACTAGCCACATTCATATCGCCACTGCTTTGCTGCTGGCCTTGGTGGTTTAATGTATCGGTACGCACACTCCTTCACGGTCATCTTCCGCCTTTGTTAGCAGACCTGATGCCTCGTGTTACTGCTACAAGACCTGCAGCCAGTCTCCTTACTTTATGACCTTACTGTCCGTATTGACTCGTCCTCGGACTGGGGCGATGACCTAATGGTTCATCACCCCATAATAGCTTGATGGTCTTATGGTTGGAGCTACTCATTCGCCCCGTGAGCAACGCTTAGGTCGGTTGTGTGCATCTTTCCCGAATTGCCTCTCGCCGGGTGCGATAAACACTCTGGGGGTTCCGAATCTGACCCCCTTATGGCAAATTCCTGTCAAGTCGATCGCATGGCAGCCGCCGTTTCCCTCAGAGTAACAATGTATTTGATGTGGTGGTTACGATGAAGGGTAACGTGTATATTAGCCGGGGGCGGTGTTCAAAGTTTCCCCTCACCTACCCCATTTTCGTGACGAGGCCACATCAACCTATTCACCGCAGACGCGCGGCCTGCATGGCCGGCCGAATCACACTATAACACTAAAGTCTGCCGCCTCTTGGCAGCTGTTTTCGGTTGAGTCGCCCAATAATAATGGCTTTACGGCTCATAAAACGCACTATAAATACGCCTGTTTATGGACTGCATTAAATAAAGGAGGGGGACTTGCGGACATTGAGGCACTCTAGTGCTTTCAGCTTTGCGCGGAAGTGAAATTGTCAGAGGAAGACTTTCCGAGTCTTGGAAAGGTGATGCCTGAATGCGCACCAATGCAATGATATCATTGTTATAATGAATTTGCATACAACTAATTAAGTTTGATGTTTGAGTTTGTTCGACACTACCCAACAAATCGTTAGATTAAGGCATGCCTGGCTGTGTCTGTAAACTTTAAGCGTCTGTAAACAGCTGCAGCTTTCGCTTATTGGCAAGCAATACAAATTTTGTGCTTGAAAATTCACCGGCTCTGGAAAGCGGCGAATCGAAATGTTCCTGACATAAGCAATTGAATGCCCCTGAGTCCCCTTTTCATAGATGGCATAGAAACATACTCAAAACAAACTCATGCTATGTGCTAAACTGCCGACGGGACTACGAGAACGGTTCACACCCGGAAACAGGCTGCAAAAACGAGATAGGTAAAATACCCCGACTGACGTCAAACATATTATTACCTACACGCCCACCCACACGCGTATATTCCACGATCCGCCTGGCGCACGTCATACCAGTGGCATATCACCGCGCAATTTGACAACATCGATTGGTCAGTCGCCCCCCCCCCCTCCGCCTCCCCCGGCCGGTCGACCACGTTCGCCGCGGTGCTCCGCCCTCTCACACGGACGTCGAATTAGAGGCAGATCATCACGGCGTTATGGAGGCCATTACTGCGCCGCCGAGCGGGATACATTGCCACCATAAGCGAGTAATTACCGTAGAATATGATTACCGCCGTCACTTGAGAGACGGATCGCGGCCAATTAATTTTGGAGGACTGGGCGGTCGGTCGGTGGGCGTGCTCGGCTGGGTAGGGGGAGGGGGGGGGGACTGAATGGGTCACCGGCCAGGACAGTAAAGGTTCTGTGAGGGGAGCGGAGTGCTGTATTACTTGTACCTACTGTGCAGGGTGGGGTGTGTGGTGGTGGTGGTGGTGGGGTGTTAGTTAATTAATTCAAACCCTTAAGCGACACTGCTTATCAATGTCGCCGCCCTAACAGTCGCACTTTGAATGTCATAAGTGACCCAAACGCCACAACCCAGGACTGTTCTGCCTGCATGTCAGGGAAACGAAATTGAAGACCCAGTGTTGAGTCTTCAAAAACAATTTATGAAGCAAATAAATTGCGTGTAGTTGCAGTCATTTGTTAGTCACAGCGCACGACAATATATCCGAAGTTAACATGCTAGCTAGTATGCCTTCTTGGGCATCTTTATCACACCAATGAAGACTTTAAGAGTCATACATTTCGATAATTAACACGATCGAAATCCAACTGTGTGGTTCGCTTCTTGGTTACTTGGCTGGTAAGTTAAGTGGCTAGCTGGTCGGTTGAACAGTTGTTTGGTGGGCTGGTTGTCTGCCTGATAGAGCGGTTACCGTCGTCTGATCTGTGTCCAGCAGCTCCTGTCCGTCTGAGAGAGGCTGCCATGGCGGACCGTCAGAGGAGCAGGGCGCGGTGTTACCCGTCTCCTGTCCGTCTGAGAGACGGCTGCCATGGTGGGCCGTCAGAGGAGCAGGGCGCGGTGTTACCCGCCTCCTGTCCGTCTGAGAGCTGCTATCATGGCGGGCCGTCAGAGGAGCAGGGCGCGGTGTGGGTGCAGCTGCTGCCGCCGCCCGACCCCGGTCGCCTGCCGTCTGGCCGGCCTGATAACAGCAGTTCGGCCGTCCCACCCCCCACCCTGACAGTGGCCACGCCCTGAAGCGTGCCAGAACGACTCCGGAGTGTGATGGGATGAGCCGGTTAGCGGTGTCGATCGTTACAGAGATTTCCAGAAATCGGACTCAGTTCGATGTCCAATCTGGTCTGAAGAGGAGCAAGAACTTCTTCGAACAACAATGGACAGCAATTGTTTTAGCAGTGCTCTTGAAAGAACACTTCTAAAAGAAGTAGACAAAACAACCAAATATATAAACAAGTAAAATATAGGGAAACATTAAGTCTTTTATGCTTCCGTGTTTCCATACTTGCATTTATTAACAATGCCTCAATTGCACAGGTGGTTGTTTAAATCTCAATTCAGTTTAGTTTTGTAACCGTATACTTGTTTGAGCAAAATTATCGTCCTTAGGCTTTTAGTTTTTGGACAAAATACACGATGAATTTGCGTCTTGACTATTGTTTATGGACAGCTGAAATTGTATTTTGAAATAACTGAGGATAACATAGGCATAGGAACTGCCTATCTGCCGGCTGGGAGGACCATGGCCCCTCATTTTTTGGACATTTTTGTGTGCTAAAATATGTTCTTGTACTTAAGTGAGACAAGTTTTGATGGCAAAAGCTTCGCCAAGGCAAGAAGAGCCAAAATCTGCAAAGATATCTTCCGTAGGAAGGTTGGGTTTCTCTCCCCAGCGAGTCACAGTTTCCTCCCCCCCCTACTTTTCGTGACGTTTCCTGTCACAGAATTGCCACTTATTCCACGTTCTTGACGTCCAGCCAGATTGGGGCTATAACTGATGAAGCCTGCAGCACTAGAGTCGACGGTTAAAGCACCACTAGAGTCGACGGTTGTGCCGACAATGCGCATCACTACTAACCGAAAGTCATGGTTGTCCGGCCGCGTCGATCTCATAATAATGTAGGTAACTGCTGGACAACGTCAGTGGGCGCCATATTGTCAATTAAATCGCTTATATAGGAGAGTTAAACTGTTTATCTGCCGGCTAAGCGGTCATTCAACATGGTTTAAACTCATTTAGTGTTGAAAAGACAGCTTCGTCACGCGCGGCCCATTTGACGTCATGCCACGAGGGGAGACAATATGGGCATGACATGATGGCTTGCCGAGCCGAGGTGTATGCCATCCAGCACCGAGAGGGCTCACGAGCTCGTTATTTGGAGATTAGGGGTCCGTCTGCGTGGTGCAGTGATGGGTCTCTGTCAATGCCAAACGACGCTGGTCGCTGTCTCTCCAGGACCCCAGTGTCACACAGCAGGTATGACGGCGCGTCGTCAGGCTCTTATCGATGGCAGACAGTGACATCATAATTTAGATAAGAAACAACGAAATAACGAGGAAGGCAAGTCAGATATGTCATAACAGATGCATTGTGTGGAGACGATGGCCACATTAACGTCAAGCTATTGCGGGATTTTAGCTGACAGACACCCGGTAAATATACCGAATACCGTACCATGCAATGGTGAGCTAAATAGTTGTCCGGATGCTGAGGCCGTAGATGCTGGCCTTTCATCACTTTGTTCTAACCCTGGGCAACACACCGCTGCCTCACCACAGCGGTCACATCGCCACTCGTCTACGCTGCTGCTCCCTAGACCCTGCTGCTCCATGACGCCGGGTATAAATACGATGACTGAAGGCCGGCCGCTGAATGGTGCGGTTAGTGGCCGGCCTGGGGTGGCCAGAGTGGCTGCTTTCACGGCACGAACACCATGATATCCCGTCCATTGAGCCTCGCCGCCGCAATACTGGCCGGCTCAGTCTCCAGGATTGCCGCGGCTTCTGACCGCTCCGAGATCAAACTGCTGCGCGAGCAGCAGAGGGATACTGATCTGTGTTGCATGGTGAGATGAAGGCGGTAGAGCGGCCCGGAGCAGCAGAGGGATACTGATCTGTGTCGCATGTGCGCATGAGGCGGAGAGCGTCCCGGAGCCAGCAGAGGTACTGGATCTTTGTCGCTGTGAATGACGCGGTACGAGCGTCCGGAGCCAGCAGGGGATACTGAATCTGTTTCGCCTGGTGACGAGGACGGCGGTGAGCGGCCCCAGGCCAGCAGAGGGATCACTGATCTGTGCGCACTGTTGAGGAAGGCGGTAGAGGGGCCGCGGAGCAGCATAGGGATACTGATCTGTGTCGCTGGTGAGTGCACGGCGTGGGCCCGGAGCGCGGGATACTGATCGTGTCGCATGGGACGAGGAGGCGGTAGCGCGCCCGGAGAGCTAGGGATATCTGTGTCCCATGGTGAGTGAAAGGCGGTCGACGCGGCCCGGAGCAGCAGAGGGATACTGATCTGTGTCGCATGGTGAGAGGAAGGCGGTAAAGCGGCCCGGAGCAGCGAGGCAAGCTGTAGGTACACGAAGCTAAGCAAGACTTAGTAGCATTCCAACAGTTTTGATGAATATAAAGATGATATTTTTTTAAATATTGCACCCCCCTATCGTTTGAGTGATATGGCAGCTTCTCCACGTGTTTACTTACACGTAGGTTTCCACGTGCTGCCTTGCTGCACAGTGTCAGATCAGCAGGCCGGTGGCGCTGTCTGGCCGTTTCCTGTTACCATGCCACAGCACCGGTCAATGACCCGTCAGTCGCCTTGGTCACGCCCTCATCACCGCTCACGTGACCTCAGCCCGCCCAACTCCAGTCGAGTGCACCCACAGCCCGACGGCTCGTGACCAGCAAGTCATAACGGGAACATTAATTAACATGAGCTATGGTGGCTGCGCTTGTAGATCAGGGCTTAACAAGGTTGATCAAATGTTTTCGTCATAAACGCCGGTTAATGCCGGAGAGTCTTCAGGATAAATCGCAACTGTACCTCGTGTGCGATGTCATTCTGGTGCCAGCCTTTTCTATTGCAACCTTTTAGACGCTTAACTTTCATTTCATTCTTTCGCCGATTTACACAGCCTTTGACTACTGATTTCTCAGCCTAATTTTAAGATTGTTTCACTTTCGTCTCGTTTCTTTCTCCGTTTGCCCTAGGCAGTGTGGACCATTGAGCTTCACCGGTCGAATCGGTCCGTGTCGCAGAGCGGCCTCTCTGGCGAGAGGACGAGGGTCGCCACTCTCCGACTACTCCTCCTCGCGTGCATCATGTCAGGCCGATGTCCCGCTCCCAGTCTCAGCTGCCAAAATTTCGCCGGGCAGCGGGGACAGGGGGGCGGTCATATTGGCCTCAGTCGGCTGTTTCCCTTTGGCTTCTTCTCGCTCAGAGGCTGTCAGCCATGTGCAGCTGTGCTGCCGGCACCGATAGAGAAGAAGCCGATGTGCAGCTGTGCTGCCGGCACCGATAGAAAAAAAGCCGATGAACTGCAGTGCTAGCCGGGTGACAGCTCACTGGACACTGGTACGAGCTATCAAACAGATTGTTGTTTTGTTTGTTTATCCGATTGCAGGGTTAGTTCAAGTGCACGACTTTTGCTTTTCGAGACAACTTGATTTTGCTCCTCAGGACTCACAATAGTTGTTTTCGGCTATTTGTCGAAGAATAGCGCTTGCTTATTGCTTAGCCCTAGAAAAACAATGACAAACTTAAGAAACTGCTTACAAAATTTAACGCGCCGTATATGGTTGTTGGATAGACACATAAAGCTTTAAAAGCTATATATTTTAATAAAGCCGAGACGGATTATGCCGCTTACCGCACATAAACCGATGAAATGCGTCGCCACATTTCCGTCTAACAAAATGACGCTATAGACGGAACGGAAGGCCGATATTAAAATGCACAGTTCCAATGAACCGGGCTAAGCTGAAATGCCATTTCGTAGCTCATGCAAAGTGGCCATTGCTCACCTGTAAGAGCTTCCCTGTATAGCCAATCTCGCTACCCAGCTCGGAGGAGAAGGGTCTGCAGCAGGTGTGAAGAGCTGCCACCGCTCCTCATTGCACCGGCTGCTGGCAGTCTCAGTCGCTGCAGTAGAACAACAGCTGAGAAGCCGGACAAATTGATATCCGGGCTCGCCTATGAATGATTTATTGATGTCTGCTGAATGGAAGGCGTTCACAGGCAGAGCCGGTGTTCTATGATATGGAAAACGGGAATCGCCTAAAAGTTAGGTGATATTTTGCTGTTAGAATGCTTGAAGTGTTTTAAGTAATAAGCTTGGTTGTTAACTTATTGTATTGGATATCTGACATTGTTGTACGTGTGCCTATTATGTGAGGCAGTGCGTTTGTGAATTCCCCATTGGCGGAAATGTTGGCGTCTGTTTTATTTCAAAATATGGGCGAAATGCTGCGGTTATAGTGATAGCCCTGCAACTATACCGCAGGAGTGTGTGAGATGAAATATGTTGACATTGGTTATATTATCATAAAATTACCATCGACTTTGTGTACTTTGGTCGTCAACGCGAATATCTTACGAATTTATGTTTTTGTTAGCGAAGCAGGCACGTGTTGGAAACTTCAGCCAGAAGCTAGCATACTACGAAGCAACAACGTGATCTTTGTCAAAACTACAGCACCGATGCATCGAGATCGAAGTCAACTCCGAATATGCTCCGTGTATTCTCTGGTAAAAAACACTTTTAATTGAGATGTTATTGCTTAAGAATACACGTAGCTATCGAGTCTATCGTCCGGAACGTCCAGCAGTCTCGTGTTTCCAGAACAAAATTGCCAAGCCGTGCGCATTGGAGAATGGATGCACCGTCAAGAGCAGTGTCATGCAGATCTACGAATTGGAGGTGGATACTCCGCCAAGAAAACGCTGCAAGCCTGCAAAGGACTAGCAGCTTTAAACCGTAATTAACACGGGATAAACATTTATTTTCATCCAAACCATGTGACACAAATGTGTTGTTGAAGTAATACAATGATCTATGTATTTTAAATTTGTGTGCATTCGCGTCCATAAACTGCGCTCCGTGATTTCGTGGTGTCTTAGTTGACCAATAAGCGAGCGACTGCAGTGCAGAGGTGTAAACATTGCAATTCAAGTATAATGCAGTAGATAGAGCGTCTATTCCCGAAAACTTGCCAATAAGATCCAACCTATTTACGTGTGGTACACCCCACATATGCGTTCCGCCCCTACACAGACGACATTGCGTTCCGCACAACAGCCGCATTGGTTCCGTCCCAACACAGAGCATTGCGGTTCGCCCCACAAACAGACGCATGTGCTGTTCGTGCCCAACACGAGCGCATTGGGCAACTGTTAAACGCCGCGCTCCCCAGCTCCGAAGGCAGATTTTCATCGCTCATCATAATGAAGCATGTCTTGAATACTGAGTGCACCTTAATCTTCTCAATTATTGCCATTAATAACTGCAGCCGGGGAGCACTGAGGCTGAAGCCAGTCGACCGATTCTAATTGAATCCGACCTTTTCGTTTGGCACGGTTTCCGGTGTATCCGCGGCTGTAGGCAGGGAGGCTAGTGAGCAGGAAGGCTGGTGTTATAAAACGAACAACTAACATCCTAACCAGTTAGAGCTTAAATCCGAAATACAAACTATCACCTTGAAACTAAATGCAACCATTTACCCTGTGTCACAACCACCGCGACTGTTGGCACGGTTTATTAGGACACGTAGTTCTACGTAGTTCCCCTGCCTGCCGGTGCAGCCAGTAGGGGTCGAGTGGTACAGGCTGCGGTGGGCTGAGTTTACCCCGTCCGCAGCTGGTCTACAGCACGTTACGAGTGGTACAGGCTGCTCGCCAGGTGGGCTGAGTTTACCCCGTCAGCAGCTGTCTAACAGCACGCTTTACTAGTGGTACAGGCTGCCTCGCGCAGGTGAGGCTAGTTTACCCGATCGAGCAGCTGGTCTGCAGCAGTTAAACTGGTCAGGCTGCTGCTCGCTCAGGTGGGCTGAGTTTTTACCCGTCGCAGCCGGGTCTAGCAGCACGTTACGGAGTGACAGGCTGCCGGGCAGTGGGCTGAGTTTACCAAGACCGTCAGCAGCTGGCTGCAAGCACGTTAGAGTGGTTACAGGCTGGCTGTTGTTGTTGTTTTGTTGTTGCCTCCCGGCCCGGCCTAGGGCGGGACGTAGCCGAACGGTCGGAGGACCGGTAGCCGGCAGGCCAAGGGCCGCCACCCAACGATGCGTCTCGTCGAAGGTCTCTTGGTCGCCGGGGATAATTGGCCCATGGAGAAAGAGGCGGGCCGCCACACAGGCGGGGTACCCGCAGCAGGCTGTGCCCGCGGTGTGTCGGCCTCCTCTCCGCGCAGACACGACACTGGGCCGTCTGGCACCAGCGTCTCTGCCAGCCCGGGCAGCCGTCAGTAAGGGCGACGGTCCGACCCGGAGTGGAGCCACTGCTGCGAGCCGGACCACAGTGGCCGCACGCAACTGGTGGACGTCGACGGCCGACTCACGGTCGTCGCCCCCGTGATCGGGGGCCCGGAGATGTCGGCCGAAGAGGTCTCGAAACACCGCTCGGCATGCCCGCTGCCGACGCTCATAGCGGGCAAACCTGACGGCGGCGCGGGTGTTGCGCTCCTGATGTCTATGGAGGCGTTCCCGTCTGTCCACAAGTCGCGATCCTTAGGCGTGGAGGTCGCACAGCTCGTGCCTCAAGGCCGCAAGTGGGCAGGGCACCACTGCAAGATGAGGGCGCTGGCCGCGCTCCGCCAGCGCCCAGCAGCAGCTCCAGATCGCGGCTCCCATTAGGGGTGGTAGTCTGCGCGGCAGGACCGACTCCAAAGACAGCAGCGCAGCCTGTGAGTCGAGCAGACAACACGGGGGGCTTCAGCCCACATGGGGGCCGCCCGTGTGTTTTTCAAAGCTCCCGGAACGCGACCAGGCGTCGGTCCGGAGAGCGAACCCAGGCTCGCTGGGTGCTGAGAGCAGCAGGCGGCGGCGGCGCCCGGACCTCGCCATTTCCTTCCTCTCCTCCAGGGAGGAGGATGAGGGGCCCCCGCAGGCGCCCAGCATACGCCCGCCGCCGAAGCCCGTCCGACAGATCACAGAGTGGAGGCAGAATCCACGGCGGTAGCGTGCATAGGAGGGACTCACGGCGGCGCGTCTGGACTCCTCCGAGGCGCCTCTACGAACAGTCGCGTGGAGTGTGGAGAAGGTGATGTCGGTACCGGACGGTCCATGGCGGGAGGTGACCTTCAGTCGGGCTCGAATGGTGGTGTCGGCGCCCAGCGTCCGTCCAAGAGTCGCCGAACCGATCTCCACGTGCCAGCCAGCGTGACGGTGGCAAGGCGCCCCGGCCGGGGGCGCCAGACCGAGCGCCGCCGGGAGAGGGCCCTCTCGGGCAGATGATACCGCGAGCCCAGCCACTCTCCGTAGCCAGGACGGTGGCCGACCCGGCCGTAGGACAGACCGGCTCCCGCCCATCAGACGCGTGCGTCGGGGTAGACAGGGCACCCCTGTAAAAGCTCTAGCCGCCGCACGTCTCCCGGTCCACCAGTCCAGTGGGGAGGGGGAAGCAGGCGGGAAACCCTAGGCGCGTTCGGCGTATTCAAGGGCGCCCCGGACGTATTCGGTTGGCCACAGTTGCGCAGTTGAGCGTCGCGGATAGTCCAGGAGTGGCCGGGTGTAGCTCCGCAGCTGCGCAGTCACGCGGGTCTGACCTTCCTGCGCAGGCCTGCGCAGTTGTGCCCGAAGTGCAGCAGTCTGTCGAAGGTGAGCCCGGGAGCTTCGAGGTTGGGGTGTCCCTTCACTCGGCGCCGGCCACCCTGTCGACGCGTCCCTGGCGTCCTGGCTCCATGTGAGCATGACTAGTAGTTGGGTGTTTTGTGCCCCGCGTATCCGCACTTGTTCCCAACCGCCCAGCCGGCCATGACAATCGGCACGACCGCTGCGCCCGGGCAGGGCATCTTCGATGGTGGCGCCAGCCTCAGGGTGGCCGTGTCGTCGCATACATGAATACCGGCGGACGGGGGCACCACGCGGAGCGGCCTCCAGCGAGGTCGAGCAGCCCACGCAGCGTGAAGAGAGTGCCGCGAGCACGAGCCCTGGGCAGCCCGGCTCGGCATGGTCTCGTCCCCAACTTGCAGACTGCCGTCCAGGATCTCGACGCAGGCCAGACGTCCGGCGCGGAGGAATTTGGTAAGACCCGGTCCGCGAAGGCACTATCGGCGGGGTTCCAGTAGTTGAACGTACAGCAGCTGTGTTGGTCGATCGTAAATCGTACGCTGCTGGCGAAGGTCGTAGGCGACGCAGGATGAACTTGTCCGCCGTCTTGCCGTCCACGAAACGGGCTCCGCGGGGTTTCGGCCGTTCCCCGATCCTGGACGCTCTGGTACGAGACGGGCTGAGGTTCTCTTCGCGGCGCGACCGTCCGACGGAAGCCGTAGCCTGTTCCGGAGGGATCAGGCGTGGGGAGCTCTACAGGCTGCTCGCCAGAGTGGGGTGAGTTTACCCGTCAGCAGCTGGTCCTGTCAGCAACGTTACGAGTGGTACGGCCTGCTCGGCAGTGGGCATGAGTTTTACCCCGTCAAGCAAAGCTGGTCTACAGCGACGTTACGAGTGGTAAGGCTGCTCGGCAGGTGGGCCTTGAGTTTACGGCGTCAGCATGCTTGTCCTATTCAGAGCGTTACGAGGTTGGTACAGGCTGCCCGCCAGTGGGGCGCTGAGTTTACCGCCGTTCAGCAGAGCTGGTCTAGCGAGCACGTTATCAATCAAGATATAAGCCGCGGGTGGCCAGTTGCCGACGGCATGTAACTCATGTTATGGGCGGCAGATGTGCAGCTGATAATGCGGGGCGATGTGGTGTTTGTTATTATACGGAGCAAGAGTGCATGTCTTGTTGATGATTGAATGGCTGACGGAATCGGGGCTCAGTGACTATTGGTGACCACATCAAATGCCACTGCATGGGATGAAATAGTGTAACTATTTCTCTTGAATCATGTCATGTGACATGACGAAAATATAAATTAATTGGCGCATTATAATGTTAAAACTAGACCACATAATGAAAAGCACCGACTTAAGTCCTATGAGACGATTCAAAGTGAACTAAGCTGACCTTTGATGCATATTATTCCCGTAGATGAGAATGGGTGTATAATGCTAGAAGACGGAAAGCTCGCAAAATTTCCGTCTTCCTCCGTATTCAGGTGGCAAGGCAGGTAGAGCGGAGAGGAAGGAATGGAGCAGGTATATGGTACTCACCGCACCACCGCCACTGCCGGAGACCAACTGACTCCTGCCCGGCTTATTGGCGGAGGCGTGATCTACGAATGATACACTGGTGATTTAATACCGATATTCGTCACAACTCACATGGAAGGTCACACTAAACTGTGTTTGAGTGTTTAAGCTCAGACATTTGTCAAACCCAAGCACAAGTCCTAAAATGTTGTGTGTATTGCCTGTGTCCTTATCTGTTAACTGCCCTGCATATGACAGCGTTTGTACCTTTAATTATCTTTTTCACGCTCACGCAGCAAAACTGGACCACGTGTGCCTCGGACTGTATTAATACACACGGACAGCCGAGTTGGCGAGGTGAAGCTCCTTACCAAAGCTGCGCAGTTAGCAGCACGTTGCTAGCTGCTACAGTCTATCACAAGTGTATTGCGGGCGGCCTTCCAGCACCGTTTATTTACATTTTATCTCACTTGAGATGACTGTATTACATCGAGGCAGACAGCTGGGTTTGTGGTAGGAGTGAGAAAATACGCTCTTATCACGGGTGAAGTTATTACGTTAGTTGATTCAAATTGGCCCAACGTTGCAAGGTTGTGGCTATTTGGGTAACTAATTAACGTATACCAAAATTACCGACTCTAAAGTAGGTATATTGAATGCTTCTCCTCCGCCGCACAAGTGTGGTGTACTCGCGTGTATTTAAGTTTGGCATTGCCATATGACCGAGCTGTTTTATGTCATTAAATTCAGTTAAGAAACTAAATTAACCTAATCGAACTTCAGCTCCATATTACACATCTGCAGCTTAACCTACTTACGATGTATACTGTATAGGTGCAACACATTCCTTCCCGGGGCTGGGACAATGG
>VOPJ01015259.1:0-29096 GCA_014673585.1 Semibalanus balanoides
GACTGAGGCGGCCACATCTCCTTCCGCCAGAAGTGATCCGGCCCGCCAAGCTCGTCAATCAGCTTGGCTTTGATGGCAGCTTGTGGGCGGGCGCTCTATCCTGTTGGAAGGCAAAATTGCCTTCCGGATAGGTCGCCTTGATCCAGGGGATGACGTACGTGTCCAGCAGCCCCTCGTTACCTGCCTGTTGATCTTCTTGTTGGCGTTGACGAAGATGTTGGGAATTTCTGCCCGTCGGACCCGACCACACCCAGGACCACCACCTTCTGCGGGTGCTTGTTAATAGGGTTGAACCGAATCCGGAGGTTCACTTCGTGAACAGGCTTGGTCGACAGGTAGCGGGACTCGGGAGTTCCTCCGGTGCAGCTGGGCGTCGACGTGGAACGTCTTCTCATCGGAGAAGATTCCAAACGGAAGCCGGGCCCGGCCACCCCGGCGCAGGCAGCTTAGCGACAAGCTGCCGGCTTCGCCTGTTTGTTCATGACTGAACGCAATTCAAAGGTTATATTTGCCCGTCCCCCGGCTAGCCGGGTCGACGAGGGTCACGACGGCGGCCATTGGCAGAATGGCGACCAATCACCGCGCGCGCTGGCAAGCATAACAGAAGAGCGCCAGGACTTTCCTCACACCCTGTATGTTAACTTTATTTACATATTTGTAGGTGCTGTGATAAAAGTTGATTCATGTTAAATAATGGTAGGACACATTAATCGGTACTCTGAGTGGATATAGTCTGTTATTTCCTTTTCCCTTTCATGATAATTTGTCGACATCTCTTAAACAGCTCGGGCCCAATCTGCTCCAGTTCGGCAGGTTTCCAGAGTCTTTCCAGAGCTCGGACTGCTGAAAAGCCGGTGTTCGGCTGGTACAGCTCTGTTGCCGAGCTGTCAGTGTTACACCGCGCTACAGAGGCCGTGTATAGACAGTGAGCTGGACTGGAGTTCCCGGCCGACAGACAGGCCCTGTGCGCTCCCCCAGAACCGGTCACGTCCAGACTCACCACTAATCAGAGACATTAAGACGTCAACGGCTCCCAACAGCATTGCTAAACGTCAGCGCCGCGATTTTTCAGGCAAATGCGCTGACAATGGCTGGATTTATCGTCACTTTTTACGTCGCTGATCGGACTTAATTGACACAATGTTTCCGCCGCGTCGCCCAGACCCGGCCGCAAATGGGTACTATCCGTCGGCCGCCACTGCAGCCGGCTGACTGCTGCCGGCTTCTTTTCGTTTGGTGGGGGCCGGTGCTGAAGACCAGTGGCACGATCAGATTGACACCGGCCTGCAACTGTGCAGAGCTGGACGGCTGTGCCGCCCAGCCGTTCATTATCGCTCCCACAGACGATCGCAGGCATTAAGCTTCGTGACAGGACTTTTGCCGTCGCGTAAACACAATGACAAAATGTCCGGCTTTGCTTAATTGAAATGTCTTACCCGGAGCAGTGATTTATAGCTGGAAATGTGGAAAGCAATTACATGTGATCAAGACATCACATTTTGATAGACATGAGATTAGGGTAAATAATGGCAAAAAAGTATCGATAAAGTTTCACGATAGACGGATATATGACCTCAGCTTCCCGCCCTCCTTAAACCGGTCAGCTTTGGACTAAAAACTAGAACTGCATGGCTTTGCGTTTGGCATATTTTCCGCACTGCACTGTGGATAGCAGCTTGAACTAGGTGGCAAAAACTGGTACTGGATCGACAATCTTTTGCGTGAAAATCAGTCGAACAATGGACGTTTGCGCTGTTTCCAATCTGCAAATGAGCGTCTGCTTTTGAACGACGTGTGATCGCTACCGGTTGACGTTTGTAATCGCTCGACAGGATAACGTCAAAGCTGTTTGTGATCAGCGCATCGCACACCAATTAGCGGCGGGGTTTGCTGCAGCTGGTCAATAATTGCTTTCAAAATAGACACAGTGTCACCCGATTCAGCAAGAACGCTATCGGTTGAACATCGTGGAGTTTAAAAGCGTAACCTAGCTACTGGTTCTGCTCCTGCAGGTGACTGGTATAAAGATAGTGACGGTTATAGTGATGGTGATTGGTGATACTTCAGAGGGCCGCATCTGCTGAGCCAATGAGCAGTAATGGAAATACAAGCGTTTCATTAAATATGGGCTTCATTTAAAAGTTGCAATAATCCTTAAATGCCCACACGAAGCACATTTTGGCAAATGAGTGGCTCTGACATTGTTGTTATTTGTGCGACACATTGATGGACTTCCTTCGCAATGACGTCATTACTATTTTTGCTTCGAATAACATTATTGTTATAGAACATTGTGGGGTTAAGGCCAGAAAGTTGCAGCTGCTGATTGACTTTGATTCAATAGTCCGAGTAGTCATCTCTGGAATAAATATATTAAATAATGTAATAATAAGCATTAATCATTTGTATAATACAGTAGGAAGCCTTTGTAACAATGTGCCTGGTTTTAATGCAGGGGCAGTTGTTGTTTGAAGTTTTATCAGCAACCATTTTTGTTTTAATCCTCATTAATTAATTGTATATGCTCCACCCATGGGTGTTGGAGTTAGGGAGACGGGGGGACATGTCCCCCAACATTTTTTTATTTTATATTTACGCTTATGGGCGTTTCATGGAAAGAATGTAACTCCAGATGTCTCTCTCCCCCCCCCCCCCCCACCACACACACACTTTCGGAAGGTGGCTCGGTGCCCTTGGATTTCCACCTCTAACATTCGTAATTTCTTTCTGATAGTCTGCGTAAAAAGCAAACCCCTCTATCTACATAATAAAGGTGCGTTTTACGTTGCCTCAGTAACGGAAAAAATGTTGATCAATTATGAACCCGAAATGAATCAAAAACTTCTAGTCACTTGGCATATGTTGTACACCTACATTACTATTGTGCCAGTAATTCGTCGCCACACCAGCCAGCGGAAAGATTCCGAGAGGAGATAAGTTTTGCTGACGTCATATCACCAGGCTTCAGTGTACCGTATATCGAGTCTGGTACAAAATAAACGTAACAGTTCCCTGTGACCGGCATTATTATACTTTATATTTGATATCTTATCAATCAAGAAAATTATTAAATACCAATGACCATATCGTTAACTTGAACAAAGGAGCACATTTGGGTCGTGTCTGACGGACTAGATTGAAATGCTTATATCTGAATAAACTGGAATTGAAACTTAATGCATAAAGATACGCAAATCAGGCAAAAAAACGTATTGACAAGACAATAGATACTTACCTGTAATGTTGATAATATTGTTAACAATATTTGTATATGTATGTTTAGTGATTATAATATTCCTCAATAATATCTTAACATGTTATAGGGTATATTAATATATTTCTGCTCGCATCAAAGCCAGGTGTTACATTCTATCGAAAACACCATACCTTGTAGACAAGCCTGTATGAAAAGCTATAAAAAGTTTAATTCCTGTGTAAGCTCATAACGAAAATGAAGTAGCCATCTATTGTTCTTGGGCATATGCACTAATTTTGACGGTTTTCTTGTGCACCTGCAGATGTCAGCGTATAAAACAGTAAGTATGTCAAACTGCTTTGATGTTCACAGCCACAAAATGCCTAGTTGTGCTTAGTTCACACTTTAACCCAATGCTTCTTTCTACCACAAGTGGTCAGTTCGTGAAAACTGATTATTAGAACGATGAACCGAACTGATTATTTGAGCTGAGTTCGCGAAAACTGATTATTTATAGTACCTATATACTAACTTCAGTGACCCTGCAGCTAAGGCTCCATTCCTGGCATTCCATCCATCCAGCAGCCTCGGCACGACAGCTATGTTAGCGGCGGGCGTCTGTGGCTGCGTAGCTAATCCCGTGTGTAGCGATTAGTGTGCACTCGTGGGCCGCCACGTCTTTCATGTTCTAATCTGGTGTTTGCCGCTATCACAAAGGTTATCAGGCCGGCCGTGATAACCACCTGCCACTTCTCATTTCGACGACATTGAGCAATAGCTCGGACGTCTTTAGGACAGATCTACATCGTCCCAGTCACAGACCATGGCTAATGAGACAGCTGGCTAAAACACCACAGACGCGGTCTATAGCTATATGACGTCAGCGCCACACTCGATCGCCAGCGTGTACTCGATCGCCACACTGCACAGAAACACATTTGCTCGGTTCACGAAGCCGAATAATCTCCTGTTAGCTCAGAACACGGGCACACTCACACTCAGAAACTTCCCGCTGTTGGTTACGCGCATTCATTATATCTGGCTGCCAGCTACCGAATGCGGGCCGCGGCGGCCGCCATTTTCGGCTGTCTATTGTGATGATATCGAGCCTAATCAGAAGCCATCCGGGTGCTTATTAGAGCAGCGATAGCGGGGGCTGATCCGCTTTCATCTGGCGTGCTGTCAGTCGACGGCGAACTGACGGTGACAGGGCGGCCTATTGTCGGGCTGGAGACGGCCGCGCCGCCGCCGCCGCCGCCGCCGTGTTACGCAAAACTTCAGGACCGCTCCTGTGCTGAATGCAGATGCGCGAATTCCAGTGCCGATGCCAGGCTAATTTCCAGGGGGTTCACAGAAGTTCCCAGGGGGTTGTTTACAATCATCAGGCATTGATATTACCCAACCCAAGTCCTAGCTATGTAAAAAATATTGGTTCTGATCATTAACCATGATCTGGATTAGGTGTACTACTTTAGTGGATTATAGACTGAAAGGTTCAAAGGCGATTGTGGTCATTTTTTATCAACTGCGAATGTCTTTTACACTACTGGGGTGCACAGACTAAGATCAGAGGGTGCACATGCACCCAGTGCACCCGCCTGGCTACGGCACCGGCGTGAACTGTTTTCTTGCTGACATATTTTTCCCCGAAGAAAACATTCGGAATGATCCGTCGAAAGTTTGTAATATAATTTACCGTAGTACGGGATTTGCATATTTCGTGTTTGTAAACAACAAATAACACATTTTGCATTTACTTAGATTATAAGTTGTAGGTATTCGATTTGTTTTGTATTTTATGTTCCGGGTTCAGAGTTAAATATCCGTGGTTTGGAACTCGAGATCGGAGTTTCTTGTTGGACACTCAAATAGATCATAACACAATTAATATTATAAATTTACTATTTATCTATTGATGTTTATGTATTGAAATCCAATATTAATCCGTTTTTATTTTTCACTTACATTTTTTTGTCAACATTTCGGATTCAGCACTTCAAAACACTACGCTTAAGATCCAGTATTAAATTAAAACACTGTGCTGATTTCTCAGATTCCAGGTTGTTGTTTTGTAATTTCAGATTTAGAATAGTTAAGCGTGCTAAAGAACAGCTTGTCTTCTTTCAGCTTAACACCGACATTGTCTTAAAAATCACAGGCTTTGAAATTTTGTAATGTCTAGTTGATAAAAAAATGCACCCAAAGATCAAATTTGTATTCTCAAAATGTCAGCATTCAAACTATTTGAATGTTCTTGGGTATTACGAGCGAGCGCGAAGCGCGAGCGAGTCCTCAGTCCTCACTGAATACGGTATTTGTATCACATATAAGCGGCCAAACCGACCCGGCCCGTCCTGGCACGACCCGGCCCGACCGTAACGCTTTTCAGAAGCTTATATCTTTGGAATCCCGCATCCGATTAGCAAGTCATTTTTGTCATCTGACAGCCCCATTCTATAAATTATGTTATTTACATATTTCGTCTCATGTAAGGGGTCAGCATGGCGCGTGGCACGTGTCGCGTCAGGGGTGTCAAGTGACTCAGATCCGCGGCCGGGGGCGATAGGGGGCAACACGGCCGCAGCGACAGGCGGCACCACCATCGCGGACTTGGTGAACGTTGCCATGGTAACATAATCATGCATGGCACCACCACTTCCGCATGTGCGATGACCGATTAAGCTTAAATTTGATGTTTGGTTTGAGAACACACTACTGGCAATGTGCCTGTGGACTCCAGATGACAGCACAGCTCAGACCAATTTCCTTGCTATCGGGTTGCTACGTGGGCTCGCTCGTCCTTCACCGATTAAGGCGTCTTACTGGTGACAATTCAAACGTTTAGCTCTTATGCTGGCAGTGGCGGATCCAGAAAATCTTAAAGGAGGGGGCCATCAATTGCAGTGGTGCCCCTACCTGAACCCAAATCTGAAAACTCGACGGATTTTGGTCCACTAATTTTTAGGGTTGCCCCTTATTTCAAGCATTTTTTTTTTTTGCCAAAAATGTTAAGGAACCCCTCAGGTCAGCCAGAGTGCCCCCCGTCAGCCGGCCAGGAGTGCCCCCTGAAGGCGGCTAGAGTGCCCTCAGGCGACAAGAGTGCTCCTCAGCCGGCTTAGAGTGCCGCTCCAGGCGACAAAGGTACCCCTCAGGCGACAAACGAGTGCCCCCTCAGGCGCAAGAGTTGCCCCCTCAGGCGGCCAGATGCCCCTCAAGCTCGAGGCCCAAAGGGGGGGATGGCCCCATAGCCCCCCCCCCCTCTGGAATCCGGCCACTGATGGCTGGTTGTATTTGCGATCTATGGTCAAATTTCTCTGACCTGATCTGAACGTACGAATGTTCCATGTATAGCTCAGGGCGGTTGTCAATTGACCTGTCAAAACAGAGATGCATTTTACGGCCTTTAGATAAGTGCGGGTCATATCCGGATGCATATAAACCTCGTGAAGACATACCTGGCCTCTGAGATGAGCTGAATTTACACATTACCAGTATTAAGACATAAACAGAATTACCGTACGGGGGAGCTCCTCTCTAGCGGACACTTACTTTTCCTTTGTATGTAATTATGCAGAGAGAAACCCTTTTTCTAGAAGCAATCGAGATGTTAATTTCACAAGCATAACTACGTTTTGAGCAGTATAGATGTAAGCAATAAAGCGAGATAAAATAAATGAATACTAGTGAACGATGATGATGCAAGCGTTTCATAAAGACTTCGGGAGAAGCCTATAGAGCATATTACGAGTATGCTAACTGTACGAAAGTTTCACGCCAAATAGTTTCATTTATTGAGCAGGCTATCTGTACTGCTCAATAAATGCAACTACAGTTAGGTGAAATTTAGTTTCATTCACATTCTTTGTTTGCATGCAATTTCGAAAGCAGCATTAAAGCGCTGCAAGACTTGACAAAAAATATCTGGTCGTGGTCAATTAGGTAAAATGACTACGTGAGCGAACAGAATGAACAGAGAAGATGGCCATTAGACATGGGACACCTCTTACCAAAATGAAGGGGCGGCCGCGACAGCCTGTTCGAAATAACAACTCAGGTCACTACAACTCATATCGCAGAACTGGTTTACAGATCGGAGGCCGTGCTCACCCTTTAAACGACAACCCCGGATTTACATGACAGGACATCGAACAGAAGCATGTATCTGTCACCAAAGGCCGTGTATGATGCACGGCTGCTGATGCTCATGCATCATGGAATAGCTGGAGGTCACAACTGCTCTGAGAAGCCAGTATCCAGTTCACGGCGGTGTCAGGTTTGCAACACCTGCGCTGCCCAGGAAAGAGCCCCGAGGTGTGATTGCTCCCGTCATGCTGTTCTTACTGTACGGATTTTGAAACTGTTTCGAAAAACTGATGAAGTCAGCCATTATTTTTACAACAATATCCTACCGCACCCCCCCCCCCCCCCCCCCCCCTCGCCCCAAAAAAATAATCGGTGGTCTTTCACAAACTTTTGTTCTGGATCCGCCCATGCCCACACTCAAAAACTATTGGCGACACTCTGCGAGTTGTATGAGATAAACGTTACTATTACTTTATCTGTATATGCTACGATAAATCGCGTTTTGCTTTTGTTTTTCTGAAAATGTGAATTTCTTAAGCTCGAATACCAAAATAAAGTTACCGCTCAAATCTCCAGGAGAAAAAATGGAGGTACCTACTTTTTTGCCACAAAAAGATGCCTTCTCGGAGAGAGGCTGGATCCGCCAGTGCTCCTGGGATACTCTCTCACTGACTTCTTAAATTGTCCTATAAATGTGCCCTTTCAGACAACAGGGTGTGCCCCTACCTAGTGTCGGGACGCAGTTAAAAATCCTTAAAATATGTTCTGCCTGGCATGGGCTCTCTCAGGCCTGGAATGGGCCCTCTCAGGCCTGATATGGGCCTAGAAAGGACCCTCTCACGCCTGGATTTGTACATATTTTGTATTACTGCCCCCTTATGTGATGGGCCCCCCGACCGGATGCACCTGTCTCGAAAAAATGCTGGCTACGCCCCTGCATACGTTTAATTGTTGTAAGCTCAGCTACTAAAATGTCAGCAAGATGGCGCATCTTTAAAAAAAAATGTTTAAAAAGTTAAAAAGTTAAAAGTTAAAAAGTTAAAAAAGCATGTATAAAAAGTTATTCAATAAAAAAAAACTCAGGGGCGGTCGTTTTAGGACCCCACCCCCATAGGGCGAGGGTTAATTCAAAGGGGCTATCAAAGTCTAAGAGGCCCATTCAGTGTCGCATAGTGGCCCCTTGACCAAATCCTTTGGCCTTCCTGGAGACGTATCAAGCTTTGTTTAGCCTTGTGCTGCTCACTGCAATATACCAGTTTCAACTAAAGACGACACGGACATTGAACACCGCTCTTTTATTTATGAATTCCCGGGTGCACGGGTTCATTTCTTCCATATTGAGACAGCTCTAACCTGTTCAGGTGGGGGATTCTCGGACACGTGTCTCAGCGATGGAAACGGTTTGGGAGAAATTGTGCGGTGGCCATGACACTGATCTTCGCGGCGATTGGACGTGGCTGGCGCGGAGGAGGGGGTGCGAGGATGTGCGTCCGTGCGCCTGCGTCCCACTTGCATATTTCATGGCTTGTCGCCGCGCCACCATTTGCATCCAAATCAGGCCGGATTACTTCACTCTCGGGAATTATGCATGACGTGGATAAACACATTTGGAGTGCTCTGATGGCCTGACCTCTTCATCGTCTTCCTCGCGTGGTATGCGTGGGCTCACCCCATGGTAATGCCTTTCATTATGCAGTCTGTTTCCAAAACGGCAGCAATAAGCGTCAGGTCTATTTGTGGAAGGGATTGAATGGTGTGGGTGGACTTAAAATGTGATTAGCTGTAAGCCTTACTGTCATGAGTGTTGCAATGTATAACCAGGCATCATCCTGGTGGAGTCAGCAGAAAATCCAAGGACAGTGCTTTCCGTTGAAGTCCGCAGTTAGATGTCGAAAGATGTAAATTTGAACTGTAGTGCTGCCAGGTGTGCGGTTGCAATGGCTGAGATTCGCCTGGTAAGGTCGGCGTCCCTGAGTTGGCATGACCAAGTGCTTGAGCATTGCCCACTTCATGGAAACGGCAAACCTGTTTAAATTTGCATCGCTCCAAGTGGTTGAAGCTGATTGAGAACGCTCTCTCTGGCTGCTTCTGATTGGTTGACACTGAATGAAGGGAGGAGCATTGAGACATGAAATTCAAATGCTGCTCTATGACAGACTCATTGCAAATGTTTGGTGTCATGTTTATGAGTACGGAGGAAGAGACGCAGCCAGGGGGGCATGTCCCCCCTCCCCTGAGCTGAGCAAAATAAATTCACACTAGAATAGAATGGGATCATCTGAAAACCCGACCCTACCCCCGGTCAGCAGCGAGGAGCAGAATGCGATTTTTTCCGACGTCCCCTCTCCTGAGAAAATTTCTGGCTACGTGCTACGTGCCTGTACGGATGTGTGCTTTTGTTATTCATTTTTTTGGTCAAGCTAAGACCAGGCTGCACTGTGCGTGATAGTATGCAAAGTAAGCACGGTATTTGCAAGCTTGCGTCTTTTGCGTAGTCTAAAAATGTTCAGCTGATAGAAAATGCATTGACTGAGCTACACTGGAACAGTACGCAGAGCGCAAGTACGCAATCACGCAAAAAAAAAATCAGAAGTTCTTGTTTCCGTGTTTTGCGTATTTGCGGAGTCTGGAACAGTTGGTGGCGCATCGGCGACAATCTTTGTTTTCGCTTGATTTCGCGTATTGTAGTGTATAATAGACCCAGTTCATTTATTTACGAGATGGTAGCTGATTTAACCTGCTGATTTAAATTTAACTGGAAGGGTAAATTTTAACCCCTCCGAGTTTTCTCGATAACTTGAAAACTATGACTGATAGCGGCGTTAAACTTTCGGTGCCTTATATACTGCGTCAATGTTACGTCCTCTCACCAAATTTCACTGAAATTGAGATAGTGCTTTAGGGGATGATGACGCTTAAATGACGTCATGTCATGCCATTTTTTTGAAAAATATAAATGTTGGCAAAATAGGAGAAAATCGATGTTTAACCCTCTCCCTTGGGGGTCCTGATAGCCCCCCCCCCCCAATGAGGTTTTTATTAAATAACTTTTTACAAATGCAGCACATCTTTCTGAAATTTACAGTAGCTGAGTTCACAACAAATATGCATATCCTGTCGAAATTTCGTTGCAATTGGTCAAGTAATTTCGGAAATAATGACGTTTTAATGTCATGTTCGTAAAAAACACAATAAATGTTTGAAAAATCATAGAAAATGGAGTTTTGCAGCAAATTGCAAACAATAATTCAAAAAGACGTAAAACGACATTTTATTTAATATGGCACTTTCAAAATAATAATAAAAAATGTTTTTTGACGCAAAAAAAATCAAGAAAAATCCCACAAAATCAAAATTTTGACAGATGATTTGAAAACCGGTAAAAATGTGAGAGAACTGATTATAAAAAATACCCAAACCAAATTTCAAGGCAATATCTCTATTTTTGACTGAGTGACTTTGACTTCATAAGTGTAAGAAACTTATGACGTTATTTTTTTCACTTTTTTACTTTTATTGACCAGATACGAACAAATAAATTCCCTTTCTGTATTCAAGAGCCAAAACTGGTCTAAAACATGCCTTTTTATTTGCATTTTTTCTTCTAATTTTGATGTTTTCTGATCGCTATTCTGAACGTCATCGAGTCGAGGTTGCTAATGCTAATCGCCCATAGCAACTATCGTCTATGGGACGATTTCCGTGACCTAAGAGGTCATTAACCAACCCACACCTAAAAATCAATATACGGTCAGATATCTAATTCAACGATCAACAACCTGACGCAAACCAAATCATTTTATTTTTTATTTGTATGACTTGAATAATTACGACGGTCTGAGCAACATCGCTGTTTTTTACTTGGTCGATTTAAGGAGTTTCACTTGACCTGGGAGGTCATCCGTTGACCTGAAACCAAAAAATGGTATACTATCAGATTTATCACGTGACAGGCAACATGTTTTCTTTTCTGCGTTGCTCTATCATGCTTGGTTTGGAAGTTAGCAGAGGACCCCCTGTCAAGCCCCCCCCCCCGTAGGGCGAAGTTGAAAAACGCTTCCGTAGGGCGAGAGTTAAAGCAAAGCGCAAAAAAAAATCAAAAAAGGAAATGGCATTTCCTTTGAAAAAAATAGACTATCTCTGATTTTGAAATGTTGTGTTTTGACCAATAGAAATATAAAACAACTTCTAAAAAAAAACGTGAATACAAAATATGATATATAGGTGAAAACCAAGTATGGACGATACCCAAACCAAATTTCAGAGCAATGTATTTATTTTTACTGACCTTATGATTCCCTATGGTATAAATAACTTTATGGACACTTTTTCAAGTTACGTTTTGGGCTGCTTATTGACCATATACAGACAAATGAATAATAACGCTGTATTTCTTAAGGAGAAACATGCTTAAGAAACATGCAAAAATTCTAGAAACATGCAAAAAATCAGATTGAATTAATTTCCAAATTTGAATCCTTTTGTGAACTGACCTTGATCCTTATATTGACGTCAGGTTGTGAAAATGGCCTGTTTCTATTGAAACCATACATCATACATGCAAAATAATCCTATAAAACATCTGTCTCACATTACTTGTTATAAACCTCCTTGCCAATAGTGACCTTTTGTTTACCTGATCTTGACCTTGACCTTTGCTCACAATTTCACCTTCGCTTATACGGGAGATGTATGATACCTTTGAGAGCACATTATGCGATATAAGTGGAAATCTAAGACTTTGGATGGAAAACATGTGACCCAAAACTAAAATACCTCGATTTTGACCTTTGACCTTGATAGTGACCTGAGATGTGGACCTTATTTAAGGAATTTTGAGCAATGCATTGGATTTGTCTCCTTGAGATTTGTTATCACCGCCTTACACGTCCCGCTGCTGTCATTGGTTCAAAAGATACGAGAGATAGCATTTACCCCCCCCCCCCCCATCCACCGGGCGCGTTCGGCTGGAGACTCCATCGGGGCGCGGGTTGATGAAGAACTTGGTTGTGTGACTTTTATCAGTGCATTTTATTTGGATAAAGTAAAATGTAATTTCAGATCGGGTAGGCTATCGTACGAGCGAACCCGTACACAAGCAGCAGTTAATATGGCCTCCGGCTCGGCGTGTCTGCTGGTACTGGTTTGGTGTCTGCTGGTGCTGGTTGCTGGTGCAGTTCCGTTCCTTTCATGTCATCCCTATTTTCCGCCGATCACGAGGCTGGGTGGTCTCAGGGAGCGGTCCTGTGACAGTGACTGATGGAGAATGCTGAAACCCCAGCCGACTACTGCAGGCGATCTAGAAAAGTGGCCACCACTTGCCGTGGTACTCCTGACGTCATTTCTGATTTGACTCAAACCGTGCCCTTCAACCCTTCAAAAATGTGTCGTGAAATGGACACTGGACAGTCTACACGGATATTCTGGTATTTCGCTGGTGGCCATGTGTGAGGTCTAATCGCCTACTTGCAAGGGTTTCCTTTATCCTGCATTGAATATGATTATTTTAACAAAGCTCAGTAAACTATATAAACATAATTTAATTCTTCAACTTAAATGACAAATGGTCATGTATCCCCTCTAAATGATGTCACAATGCGTTCCGTTGCTCAACAATAATTATTTTGAAAGAATATGACAAATCGATTATTGATATCATCGAATGCACTCAAATCCCATATATAAAATTATCAGTAAGGTGCTGGTGAAAGCAGCGCTCAGCAGGCTTGTGCAACACAGAAGATCTGATGGTCACAAACGTAATTCATAAAAAACGTGTTTATCAGTATAAAACACACATTTCCATCGGCTACTGTTACACGAGCAAGCTCATGTGTGGTAGGTGTCACGAAAAGCGTCAATCAGTGGAAGTGTCAAGCAAATTGGATTAAATGACATGATTAATGTATCACACCCCATGTCCGTCGTGTGCAAGCGTTACGTTTTGGGCTATCATATCCTGCGATTATGACACTAATGAACGATCGAAACAGTATGGCGCCTGCGGAGATTTACAGGCTAGTGCAGGTTTGTAGATAAGGTGCTTTCCTGTAGGTCACCAACATATGTGCTGTTGAAATTGCATGCTGCTGTCAGTATGTCATCACGCGACTCTAGGATTGACCATTTTTAGGCTGTCGCTGTGCCTGTTTCATAATGTTCTACACTGGCGGATCCAGGGGGGCATTTAGGGCCATGCCCCCCCCCAAAGGCCTAAAGTGGCCTGTTTGGCCCCCTCCCCAAAACGATCAAGCCTCATAACAAAAAGCGATAGGTAATAATGTTTTAATGGCTTTGCCTCTGTTCCATAACTACAAGTTTCGATGGAAACCAACAACAGGTCAATATTACAATTGTTCTACATACTCTACTGAAATCATGAAGCCGAATCATCGTGTAGTCTGATCTTCTGCCCGCCTCTAAATATTTAAACATTTACAGAAAATTGATACTCGGTCAATTGCAGACGTTTGCCACACACTCGCAATGGATATCGTGTCTCCAGTACAGCTATGCCCTTGCATAGGTGAGGTAAACACTAAACATCCATCTTGCCTCTCAGTGATACGACAAGCTGGTCAAAAAAGTGTCTGCATTGTTACTTCAGTTTGTTTCCAATGTGGAGTGAATCCCAAGTTTTAGCATGTCTATAGGGCATGACGCTCTTTAAGCAAATATAGCTCACAAAAATATCTATGATTTACAGTTTTTCACGCAAATCTAGGGCAGCGGGATTAACTGATAACAGCCTGGCCCCAAGCAAAACAGCTTTGTCCGATCACCTACTGCGTGCGGGCCGCGTTCCCCTCCTCACCGTTCCTGCCGCGGGCACCACGCTGCCAAACCAGCGATAATCATCTGCGATATTCTGTCCCAATTGTGGCTGTGCGGGGTGCCGCTCTCGGGCGCGACAATCGCGCGACACGGCCGCCCTGTCAGCGTGGCGCCCTCGCCCAGCCGCTCTGCTGCCCGCCAGTAAATGGCTTCATTAGCCACCGCCGCCGTCTTGTGTGCGCCCGGCGCCGTAAACTAATACAGAGACACAGCGTGGCGCGGCGCGCCAGAATCGCCGCGCGGCCGAAATCCAGCCGTAAGTGTCCCGCGTCACCGGCGAGCGTCACGCTCGTACGACCTCCTATGGCCGCCGGCCGGCATTCACCACACCACCAGGCAATTTACAAAGGTCCGTGTAAGTCATCCATTCAGCGGCGGGTCGCGGCCGGACACCTGGCCGCGGCGCGGGCGCGCGACCCCCTGCCGCACGCAGCCACCCTGTCCAGATTACCATCAGCGCACATATTTCCCGAAAACGGCGCGGTTTCGACGCACGACTGCGACAAGATTGGATTTATGTGCGCCACGTCTGTCTTCATTTCTGGCGACACGAGCTGGGAAGCAGCGGGTTCGAAGGGTCGAGTGCACCCATTCGAAACCGCTGTCGAGTCGAGCGACGCTCGTGTGGAGGTTGGTGTGGGAGTTGGCAACTGCCAGGCGTCAGCTAGAGTCGAAAATGGTTTTTCCCTGGGAGAGGAAAATGACTGGGCGGGGGACCGACAGGCCATGCAGCCAACATGGGAAGAATGTAAGGATCACTGTGAAGTGTGCAGGATGGAAACGACCGACTCAACTATGAGTCTTCGTGTTAGTTAGTATAATGTATGTCGGTACAGCATACGTGTCGGGGAACTCTTGGCAGCCCACTGTCACCTCCCCCATCCTGCCCTTAAGCCGTTGATGATTTGGAAGACAACCCTGTAATTGTCAAATATGGTTTGGTTATGTTTCAATATCCATCCTGGAATACTACTATTAAACTGTTCATTCTGCATTTCGGTACATCCATATATTTGTCTTAATGAGTTATTACAAATATGTTATGCATCTTTATCTCCATTGGCCGCCAACAGGTGATCATCAATGGCAGTTACGCCATCACTGTCTTTGTCAATCTTCCCCTTTGTGATTTATGTGTTCACCAACTCTTACCACAGCTGGTATATGGCGCCTTGTGAAAGACCATATGTCAGTCAGTCTCCAGCTTCGATTCACGTCCGGACGAGCAAATTAGCATGCCCACCGCAACCAACTGGGCCTGAACGGGCAGTTTACGCCGGAACGGCCACCAGCTCGCCGCATAACTCGAGCAAACACCGCGTGAATGCCGCTGAAAAGTCGCCTCGAAAATAGTCCACTCGAGTGGCGCGACCGAGCCATTGGCCGCGTCTACCTGCCATTGTTTTCACAAGCATGTCGTGGGCACAATCCTAACAACCCCATTCACGACAATCACTGGAGCCTTCTGCCGGACAAGAGGCGGGCATACCATGACCGCCCCCGAGATAATGACATCGCCGCGCCGCTGACTGGGAGCACGGGCTCAAGGTGAGAAGGGCGTCCCAGACAGAGGAGCGCCGGCCCGTTCCCCTTGTTCCGGGTGACCGCCCTCCCCTAACTTGCCCGGCCCGCCCGTCGCGCCTGCTCACGCCCCCACTGATCGGTGTCGGCTCCGCAAACATTCAACTCTTTCTGAGAGGGCGGCAGCTGGGGCTCAGAGGCCCAGTCGGGCGGAAGGGCCCGGGGTATCTGTGGCTCGCGCGGCGGCGCTGAAAAGGGCCCGTCTCTGGCCGCAGTGTCACCAGCCGGCAGCCGGTGATTGCCGCCACAAAGGCCGGAATTCTTGGCGTGATTGGGTGAGATTACAGGCGATCAGCGCTGTTTAGGAGCGCGCCGACTGGCGTGCAGTCGCCGGAGTCAACACTTGACTCGGCCGGGGGTCGGTCTGCCATCCGGTGTCAGCCGGGGGGGTGCAGGGGGGGGGGGCACTGGACCACCTGTGCACGGTGCAGCGAGCCGTGTGCACGGGGCACATGGGGGTCACCGAGACCGTCGCAGGATAGACGATGTATGCGGTCTCTTTTGACAGAGTGAGCTCAGAGAAGCTGATAATCAGCGTTCCGTTTTTATAAATCGTCGTATTCGCCTCTTGGACGTGTTGGATAACACATGTATCGGCTTAATTTAATGACCAACTCGATTTGCATGCAATGAACATATTTGTCAGGATCTGCATGAATACATTTATTTTTGAAGGGCATTATTTCGTTTCCTGGTGATCGGCTTTGCAAGTCACATCCCTGATGTATTATGCCTTGCCTTTTTATTTTTGATGGTTTCGTCGTTTGAACTTATTCATAACGTACCTAAACTAAGAATATACATATATAGTAAACCACGAAAACTTAGGTTCACAAGGAAAGTTTGTTGTATTAACCATGGCCGCTCATTTGGAGAGATTTTGTAGCTGCAAGACATGTCAGTGAATAATTTAAAATACTTGGGTGACGAGGACAAACTAATGTGATACTTTGAAAAGCATGTGTATCTACTTGCGATAATTCTGCAACGATCATGCATACTATGAACAATAACATTATGACCAAACAGTATATGCTGATTGCTGACAATACTGCAATTGGTATCTTTTGTTTGTTTTATTGGGGCTTTAGGGCGCGTCGACTGCTAAGGTCCCACTTTGCCCCACTGCATTGTCAGCTTAAAATAAGATACAATGTTAAAGGGAAATAATCACCTTTCATTTTGTAGCAACCAATTTCTTTGGCCCCGTGATGGTATAAGCAAGATTTTAATTTAAATTTGAAAAGAATTAAATAAAATTAATCCTCGTTCAATGTTGTAAGTTTTTACAACCTAAAATAAAGTACATATACTTTTTATCGAAAATTGATTATTTGGATGGCTGGCATGATGGACATTAATGTCAAAAATGTGTAAAAAATGAAATCAATAACAGTGCCAAATATTATTTAGAGTCAAAGATAATTATTTAAAGAAAGCTTTCAAACATCACTGTTATAGTCAAACCCTGTAATTGTCTGTAATTGTCCCCAGGAATTTTCAGACCTTGCATGATAACAGTGTGTTGAAAGCTTGTAACTATTTAAAAAATAATTATTTTTGAAATCTAATATAATGAAATATTCTGGCAATGTTATTCGATCATTTTAACACAATTTTTGACTTCTTCTTTCGAAACTCATGAGCAGTGTTTGTCCATCACTATTGACATGGCGCCATATCTGGCACGCCGGTGTTTCGACTTGTTTGACCCTCGGACATAAGAGTTCAGCTGCGCTGGGAACGGACGTCCCCTGCAAAACAAATCGCCGACAACTAAAATAATATATGTTTTAGTTTCCCACAGTTAATTTTTCAAAATTGAAATTGCCAATTTAAAAGTATGTTTTGTGTAGTATTTTGGGGGAAAAGGTTTGGCGATGATGATATACCACAGTCTTTGTTCCACAGCCATAGAGACCAAAGTTAATATAACTTTAAATACTGAAATGTATGGAAAAAGACATTTTCAAAACCAGTCCAGCTTGGCCCGCCATAGGGACCCACGTGTAAACAGATAAATTTGATTTCCTTGTTTATTCAATGGCTATCAAAATGTATAGGATAGACGGTCATATTATCGAAACAGCAGGAATTCAAACTATACTTTTCAACTTCCTTGCGTAATAAATAAATACGGGAAAAGCCACAGTTTGATGATATATCCACAAAGTGCTTACAAGACAGCCGCCACACGTAACCCGGTCCATGTGAAAGCGTGAACGCTATCAAACTTTAACTTAAAATAATCTCTAGGTAGAAATGTTTTTTATGTGCAAACGTAATGAGATTTTACATTATATTTTGGTCTCAATCTGTCGATTTCAAGTGTTAACACTCATTTTTGTGTAAAAAGGTGATTATTTCCTTTAATTGTCATGGCTTTAACATAATGTAATTATACATCCCTTTTGACCCAAGAGCAAATTGCCTGACCCAAATGTAATTAAAAATGTTAACTCCTGCTAAATATTAGCCTCAAAAAGAACAAAATCTGCTGACATTTGGTTGGCTGCCACCAACCTGCAATCGCCTGGAACGTGTACACTCCAGTGTAACAAAATGGACTATATGCCGTTCAAAAAATTTCGCTTTCTGAAGAATTCTCCTTGATTTAAAGATTTAACAAAAACTCCATGATAACAACAATAAACAAGCATATATGGTGGCAACAACCAGTGGCGTATGTTTATAAATCAGTCAAAGGGGGGGGGGGCACACACTGGCGGATCAACATTGGCCTCCGTGGGGGCACCTTTTGCTTGCAAAAAGGCACCCCGGTTTTCCCCATCCGCGGATTTTCGGCAGCCACCATTATTTTGGTGGTTAGTTTAAAAAATATACTTTTGGTGGACATTGCGGGATAAAAAATGACAAAGAAAATCGAAAACTACTTTTGGAAAAACACAACAACACAAACGTGATATTCCGTAGCATATTCCGGCATCCAAAAGAATATAACGTTTTATCCATACCAACTCCGCTGGGGGCGTCCACTAGAGTAATTATTGAAGTGGGGGTTGGCTGAATGAAACGAAAAATAAGTACCTCTAATATGTATGCGTGTATTCAGCATTTGCAGCATTTTCATAATGGATTTCCGTGTTTTATAGTAAATATAGGTGGTGGGCCATGTAGAGAATAGAAGGTTAAAAAAAAATCATTTAAAGTTCAGCGTTAAAAATAAAACCGAAACGAGACGATGACGATGGCTTCATATGACGATGGTGAACTATGTGACGCCGCGAAGCGGCGTAAAATTTTGATGTTTTGTAGATAGTGGAGAAACTGGATTTTTATATTGGAAACCAGAACCGTAATTGGAGCAAGATTCAGGTTCCTTTTTTCACAGTGAGTATCGATAAAAATATTGGAAACGAGGTAGTTTTTCAATAATACGGTTTGCCCTCGGATAGAAAGTCACGATGACGGTGTCAGTCAGCACTATGCAGTTAGTAACATATCATAATAAAACTGTCCTATACATATACATCATTTCCGAATGTATCAAACAACTGGTATTTGTAGTTGCAAATGGGGTTTGTAACCACAGCATGGGTGGAACTTTATATCTCTTGGGGGGGCCCGAGCACCCTCCCCTCCCCCCCCATCCCCAATGATTTCACATTTTACACTAGACCCTATGGCGTTGCATGTAAGTACTGAGTTTAAATTTATACAATACTAACATTACCCCCCCCACCACTGAGCGATTTCCATAAAGCTCCGCTTGGTGCCAGTATGACTAAGGCAGAAAGACTTTTCGGCACTAAAATGGTCACTGTGGATCTGGAGAAGCCTGGTGGAAGGATTAAAATTGGGAAGACTAGGCCTGGTCTGATCTTTGCTTTTTGGTCAGCAGGTTGGGCGACCTCTGGAGCAGTTCCCGGGTGCCGATATCCCGTCCCTGGGTTTGCATCACATTTTTTCGGAAACTCGGCAAGCTCTGCCTAGCTTTAACTGTAGGCCTGTTTAAGAATAATATTTAGAGGAGTGGCCCTAGTGGGCCAGGAATACCGTCAAGGGAAGAGGCCTCTGCCAGACACTATAATGGAATCCATTTCTACAATTAATATCCGTATAAGCAATTACGAAATCTGTGTGATGCCACGAAGCGGCCGCGAAATTTGTGTTTTTTAATGTGGATAGCAGGATTTAAACTGTATGCACAAGGTGATTTTTTACGTCAAATCAAATCTTCACGACGATTTTTTTTTTTCTCCCAGTTTTCCTCCTAAGATCATTGGTTTTCACGTTCAGTGCAGGGGAAAGCAGGTGGGGGAGGGGAGGGGTTTGGGGAGGGAGCAGAAATGCTTGTATTAAACGCCCCAAAGATTCCTGCGGGAGGTTATTGGCCGCTGATGCCTCTGCCCCCTCCCCCCTGGAAATCCGCGTGGCCACATACTTTAGCACAATTCACAATTTAGAAAATCTAAGAACTCTACGCTAATACCTATAGACCAACTTGGCATTATCAGCGAAAACAACTTTTCTGTTTATCTTAATTTTAACACACAATGGTGTCCGTGCTGAATGGATACAACATATTCTGGAGGGCGCTTCGCCGCCAGGGATGGGGGGCCATGGCCCCCATGACAGCCCCTTTTAAATAAGCCACTGGCAACAACATAAAATCATATGAACAGGGCATGCCGAATTTAGAACAAAAGCCAAACTTAAGGGTTCTTACCTGGATATGATAGAGCTGATCGATGCTGAGCCGCCATCTTGAGACTGACTTTGAAGCATTTAAACCAACTTAAACAGCATTATGTTGCTTTTAAATGTTATTTAAATCGACATTCTCCTTGAATGTACCAAATTGAAAACAGTTTTACATTGGTACATTGGTTCACTTTGGTACATTCAAGGAGAAGGTCGATTTAAAAAACATTTCAAATATATTCATGCTCCTTGCATAAGCACTACGAGAAACGCTATGTTGCATACAGGTGTCTCTGGTAAAATTTGGATAAGTCTGTTGCGCACATCACAACCTGGCAACGCATTCTGGTAGAGATTATTAAGCCAGCAAAAAATGTGAACCAACACTCCAGTGTACAAATGGACTCAGAGGACATTGTAGTACTGTCGTTATCAACTAATCAGCATTAAAATTTTAACACTTTTAATGCGGTTAAAAATATTTAAGACTTGTTAAAGGTTGAATTAGATTCTTCGAAAATCTGGAGGAACTATGCCCGTTTAACCATAGTTAAAGCGTTGATGATTATTTATCCAGCACACCGTGTTTTGATAAAAAAGATTGTGTTCCAGAAATACAGAATGATGGCTTATTTTTTGCTTTAGCCTCTCTAATCACTCTAACACTACGCCCCTTCAAGTTAAATGTTTTAAGTTTTGAGTTTTAAGCTTTCAGTTTTAAGTTAAAAGTTTTTAGTTTTTAGTTTCAAAGTTTTAAGTTAACAAGTTTTAAGTTTATAAGTTTGATATTGATAAATTATTGGTTTATAAGTTTTAGGTTTATTAGTTTAAGTTTAAAAAATTAAGCTGATAAGTTTTAAGTTTATAAGTTTTGACGTTTTTAAGTTCAGTTGATATGTTTAAGGTTTATCAGTTTTAAGTAAATCAGTTTTAAGTTTATTATTTAAAAGATAGAAAGGTGTACACCTTTCAACTTTAAGTCGTATGTTTCATCTTAAGTTTAACCCTCGCCATGGGGTTAATTCTGACCCCCCCCTGATGTTTTTGGGAATAGCGGAAAAACGGGGCGCGAAGCATCACTTAATTTGATACAGATGCTTGGGCATAAATTACCTATATGTTGTGAAAGTTTATCCTCAGGTCAGCTCAGGTCAGGTCACCAGGTCACATCAAGTGACCTTACATCTACATAGAAATGTTTGTGGTCGAGCCAGAGCCACAGTCTTTGTCTTTGAGAGATTCGAAACGTGATGAGATCAGAAGTACCTACAATTCGTTAGTGTCGGATTTTGTTGTATCGGTAACCTAAGGTCAATTTCCTGTTTAGGGTCAATTTCAGGTCAGATCAGGTCAGTTTCCTCTTCTCCCCGTTACAACTAAGTGAATGGGAAAATATGTAAATGCCTCCTATTCAGAGAATAAGCATTGGCTCAGGCCAATTGTTTCAGAATCATGTTGTTTTAGCTCATTATTGATGACCAGGTGCTGCTCAGTGACCTCTGCAAGATCATCTGTGGTTACTGGTTATCTTAGGTCATCAACACTTTTTTGATAGTAACTCTTGATTGAATAAAGATAGAGACTTGCAGATGACACTACTGCGTTTTTCTCGTCGAGTCGCGTCGCTTCATATGCAGCATGACCTACCTGGGTCATCAAATGACCTTAACCTGAGACAAATATTCAAGTTCACGGTCACCTCTTACATGTTTCAATGGGCCTTGAGGAGACAAACACAATGGTGATAACATATTATTGCCTTATCTTAATTTGGTAAAAAGTCATTTTGAAAATAGTTTTTGAAATAGCCTTTTTCATATTTAATGACTTTTGGAGCCTAAATTATTGAGCTGAGCTAAAATCTGAGAACACGTCGCTTTCGATTGCATTGTTTGCTACTAGCTATCATAGTTCCCAAGATATTCGGGGGGTTCGAAGTGAAATCCTATAAATGAAAAATGTGCATTTGATGACTTCTGGTGAGCTCAATATTGGCCTGACCAAAAAAAAATACACGAAATAACTTTGAATGTCCTTGTCCAGAGCTTCCGAACGCTTTTGTCTGCGTCGTTCTATAGCTCCTTTAATTGTATATTTAGAGGGGGTCATTTTAACCCCCACACTATGGCGAAGTTGCCTCAGAGGGTCACCAGGGCGCGGGTTAAGCAAGTTTTTGTTTTAAAAAGTGTGCCCACGCTATTAAAGGAAGTCTTACTATGTTGGCATTACACCATATGACTTTATAAGGGCAGAGTTCGGAAACATTCGTGTATTTACATATCGCTGTGGCTAATATGGAGAACGTCACCTCTTTTGAATGACACCAAAGAGCCATTGTGCCAAGCCCATTGAAAAGGAAACCACGCGTGCTTATATAAATCACCTCTCAAACTTTTTCGCGCATCGGCGGAACACTGCTCCCTTTTGAAAGGCGAGCATGGCGTAAACAATGCATAATCAATCGCACAAAGACGTGCCTATCGCGTATCGGCGCGTCTGCTGGTCGCCTCTGCGGCAAACACTGCTGGGGACGGGTGACAAAGGCGGGGAGGGAGGGAGGGCGGCCCGGGCAGCCCTGGCGGCGGCAGACAGCCGGCCGCGCACCGTGTGGATTTTTTACACGCCGCATGGGTCCCACCTGATGTAACGGATAGCAGCTACAGAGGACCCATCTTATCGCTCTCACCATCGCTCCAACAACGACAACAATTAGTTAAGATGGGACAAGAAAGGCCGGCGAAGAATGCCAACAGAAAATCTCATTAATTTCTGCGGCCGGACGGACATCTGTATTTGCGCGGGGACAGCGCGGCGGGGCCGGGTGGGCCGCCAGGGTCGCCGCGCGTCGCGAGGCTGGCATTCCTCGGGTCCTGACGGTCCTGGCGTGTCTCTCCCGGACCGGGGAAGACAGCGCGACCCCGGCCTCCGGTAGTGGCTGAGGTGTCGGGGAGAGACTGGAGCGGCGGCCCGGCGCCGACCGGGAGCGGCGGCCCGGCGCCGACCAGGAGCCACATGCCCCGGCCGCCTCGGCTCCTATCACCCGCGACCGATTCAATGTCGCGCGCACGCTCGATTGACAATCTGATATGTGTCGCCAATTAGACGCATTTCAATTACCGTATTTCACGAAGCGGTGAATTGTTAGCCACGCGTCTGCGGAATGAGGACAGGCAGTCGATGGCTTTGTTGGTGCGCCAGTTTTTTATGTGTCGCCAGACTCGAAAAATGTGGCGTTTTATTCAGCTATTTCTGGGCCGATTGAAATCTGTGCGACCCACGCATGGCAAGACGCCGATCATATACAATGTGGCGTCCAAGAATGCCAGGCACGGCGTTAACACAATAAGATAGGTCATAAATCATAGAGAAACGCCCGCTGTGAGTCGGCGGCGCCCTCTGGAGGACGAGGCCAAGGAGGAGGGCCGGGGACGTACGCGGATGAGGGGCGGCGGCGGCGGGGCGGTGGACTTCTCGGAATTTATACGAGGAGCTGCATTGCTGCTCGGCAACCGAAGTGAAAAATACAGCTTCCGACGCCTCGCAGGTGTTCCAGTGGATAAGACATGGACGAATTGCAACTGAGCAGTGCTCGTTGCGGCAACGTTTAACTGACTTCCAAGCAAATGCGCAGTAGAAAGGATTAGGCTGCCTTGGCAACAGCGCTGCCAATCGTAGGATGCTGGAAGTCGTGCCTTTCTCAGCGTTTTTGATAGCGACTGGCGACATGTGTTTTGAATAGCGCCAGGTTTGAGCTGGAAGCTGCCCTCCATGGTTAATTGTGTCCTGAGCATATCCGCATTCGTTTACGCTGGGCAACACGGCTTCTATGATTACCGTGTTTTACAACTCTAGAAAGCGAAGCTGTTTGGATCTTCTCGAATAATTCGCATAATGTGCATGCATAATGGGCCATGTATGTATATTGCATATCTATGGGTAGACATTTTATTTGTCGAATTAATTCCATAAAAACATCTGTACCTTTCCGCCATCCAAAGAGATCCGAATATCTGATACTTCCTTACTTGTTTGATTACAGGCAAAGCACTTGAAGCTGCTTTGAGCGTATGATGGTATGGTCATGATGTTAATTGCTTTTTGTATTCATCAAATTTATTTGGCGGATGGACATTGGACAATCGTCGGAAATAAAGCCTCTGAATTATGTATCTGGCAGGCAATCGTTTCACGTATATTAGGTACTAAAGCCGCGCATCCTTATTTGCTGCGCTGCTTTTGAATGTGTCACTTCTGTAAATGTCTTCTAGCATAGCAACACCATGAGTTATCCTTTTCTCAGCAATTTTAAATGCATAAATATAATTAGGTACCTTTGCATCTTAATATGTAGTGTGAGACAACTTCTTTGTCGTTCTTTCATAAAGTGTCTAATATTTTTACAATGAAAAACCTGTCGTGAAAACCAGAGCGGTTGCTACGAAGCTGAGAATACAGAAGCCAAGGTGAATTATGTAACTAAACGTTATTTCAGACAAAAAGTAATGAAAGTTACCTATGATACGTTTTTTCTCCGTTTCTGGAATGTAATTTTGTAAATTTTGTAAAAATGGAATGTAACTGTTGTGGTGATAATTTTGTTCCGTCCATATAGCTCAGTTTGTATGAGTGTAGTGCTTGAGTTGCTCACTATGGCAAGGAGGATTTGAGTTGTTTGTCGCCTGATTCACTCCTTGTTGGAATCCTCTACAGTCGGTACTCACTGCAAACAGGTCTCATGAAACGGCAGAGGCTTCACACAATTTTAGAGTAGAGTGGGGTAAGACCACAACCTGGACCTGGGTAAGACACCCACCACTTCTAAGCGGCTAAGCTGTGCAGCTTACGCGCCAACTGGTACGTTTCTCAGGAAGATATTTCTGAAACGCTTTGGTACGGATTTGCATGTCTCTGGTGAGCTCGCTCGTTTTCAGCAAATACAAATTGTTTTGTCCCTCTTAAAGGGTGTGTGTCTTCTAGTGGTGTCAATCGGTTGCCAAGAAGAAGAAAAATGTGAGCGATTTGGTACTCGTTTGGTCAGGCTTATATATTTTTTGACACTTTTTGCTCAGCTAGCCTTAAACAATTAACGTTTTTGCCTCACTCTTACACATTCTAATTTCTTTACAGCAAATTTTATCCGAATGTAAGCAATTAATGTAAATACTAAATATAACACATCATGATTATATCAGGATTGAAGATACTGCTCACAAGAGTAAGTGTAGTTCTTAAAAATAAGTATTACGTACAATATACATATTACATACCAGGCATGGGCCGTGGCCAAAAAATATTATCCAAGATACACAAGATCCTACGACAAACTAATTTTCGAGGATCCACAGGATCCTACTACAACATGATCCTGCAGGATCCGGGATACAACAAGATTCCAGATCTTGGATCCTAGGGATTCTGGATCCCGACTGTTTATCTTGGCACATGTCTGATCACCGCATGACAATTATACACCACTGACATTGAGTGTGGGAGTTTTAAAGCATGAAGTACATACATAATGATATTTTAACACCACAAAAAGTGAAATATGCTTAACAAGATGCACAAAAAAACACGGCAAACATATTTTCCAGGATCCAGGATCCACAGGATCCCACGTTTTTATTCTTATCCAGGATTCAAGATCCATAGGATCCCACGAAAGATAATTATCCAGGATCCAAGATCCACAGGATCCCACGACAAAATAATCATGCAGAATCCAGGGTCCATCAAGATCCCGGATCTTGGATCCTAGAGATGCTGGATTTTTTATCTTCTCTGGATCTTGAGACATGTCTGTTACATACCTCATACACCATCCTAAGAAGTAAGCACAAACTAGTAATCAAACCACTAACCAAACACAGTTATGCAATGCAACGCATAATGCACATTCACAATGTTACTTTCAAGAAATAAATTATCCTTATTTCTTGTGCTATTTCACAAGTCAGGGTAAAGCGATTTCATAGCTCCAGAGGTGCAAAATCTTACGCACTTGCCCACGTGCGAAGGTGACCGATTTACAACTTAAATGAGCTGATGCGACTTATTTGTACTTTTAAATCATCAACTTATGAGTTATTACATAATAATGTAGAAATGCTTAGCTTTTTTGGAAATCTTCAAATATTTTGTGATTTGTATACAATTTTGAAACTATTTAAATCTTTTCAGGTCTTAAAAACACGTGAAGTTTTTTACCAGTCCAAAAGTATTTCAAAGACAGCGGCTGAGCGCTGCAGAATCTTACGCACAAAGTGGGTGACCCTAATCCCTTCACCTATTGCGATCTGTGACCAAGTGCGCGCACTTTGTTGTGCATGTGTGACCATTGCGTGAAGGGTTCTTTCAGGCTTCAAGCGAACATGTATATTTCTTCATGTGGTGTTCCCGATGACTAACCAAAACATCTTCGCTTTGAAAGTCGTGGAAGCTGGCATGTTTTGTCTATACCAGAATCTGTGTGTTGAACACTGAAGTGCGGCTGGTTGATTTGGATTTTTGCATGATTTTACCTTTACTTTTTTTATTGATAATCACTTACGATGAGTTTCGAAGAAATAGTAATTTGCAGATATTGCGATCCCTTCTCCTAATCCTCCTAGTTATTGTGACTCATTTTGCGTTTTGTGTTTGTGTTCGTGACCAGCTTGACACTGTTTGAACCTCTGCATAGCTCATATACCTATCTAAAAAAATGATGCCGGATGCATAACATAATAAACAAAAGTATATGGTAGCCTTATTGAAGGTGTTACTGAAAACACAAGGGAAATAACTCAAAATGACTATTGGGAAAATATAAAAGATCTTAAGGAGGCAGTCTGTGCCCCGGTATCACTTAAACGTATGGGCATAGCGATAAGCTCGTGTTTTCACGAAACGTAGTGAGCCTGCCCTACGAATGTCGTTCGTAAATCGTTGTTGTATTATTTATTTCTTCCTAAGCTAAAGTCTATTTAATTTCAATGTTTATGTATAAAATGGAAATGCTCCCAATTTGTATCAATTTGTTTACAGAAAGATGTATTCAAAACAAATAAAAAACAAACAATGTTAGCATCTAAAGTCTGAACGGAATATTCTGAATGTTTAATATCGTGGTTTCAAGACCTTTTCTGCGCTCATGCTACATTAACTGCGCAATGCTTCTGTGTTGTGATTTTCGGGGTACGTCTTTCAGCTACAGCTCCCTTGGAAGCTTGGATTTTGTAAAGCATGGATTGTTACATTATCTAGAAATACTAGCGACCTTTTGATGGCAGATATATATATATATATATTAATATATATATATATATATATATATATATTAATATATATATATACATTTATACATAAACATAATATATATATATCTGCAGATAACTCTCATATCCACCCACACATAAGAAAATAAATTACGGCTAGATAATGCAATATAGAGAGACAAGTTTTGCACAGAATGCTCTTGTCATTGTAAACTGTATTATTTGCAAGTTTCGTAGCTAATAACTGACATCTTCGTCGACAAATGACCATCAAGCGTTGCGAGTAGGGAAACAAACAGACGGTGCTATTCGACTGCTGCTATCAGCGCGCACGAGCTGTTTTGTCGAATTGCTATTGGCCTGCGCTAAAGATATGCTAGCAAATTTGGATCCATGTTTTGATATTATAAATGCTTCTAGTAGTGGTAACTGAAGCCTTCTGGAGTCTACTAACCGATAACTTTTTGCTTCCAGCAAGCTCCTGGAGTCTTTGGAAATATTTCAGCAACTAAAGGTGAATCTGGAGAAATTAAGTCATGCTTCAACTCGTACAATTTTGTTCTATATACCAACTCAACAAGCACACTTATTTGAAAACAAAAATAAACACAAATATTGAATTACAGATCGGTGCTGAAGCGAAATTGCTTATACAATATACATGGCACCTCTCTGCAATGGTTGGCAGGTAGGTAAACAAAAAGTCGACTAGCTGCCGCTGCAAACATGGCCTATTTGTTGTTGTCCATGCCACGACCCCCGCAGAGGCCCCGCGCGCCAAGACACCCGCCACGCATACGTATTAATGAAACGTCCTGATCTAGTCAGGTAATTTGGGAAACTCGTGGCCACCGCCAGTCCCTCGTCGTCGCTGAGATCTGTGCCGTGTATGAGTATGTTGAGTTGGTCGCGTTAAGGAAGAAGAGAGAAGTCATAGCGTAGTGCTTCTGAAATGTCGTCAATAAGATGCTTTCTAGTGTTTTGGTAGAGAGGACAGACATATAGTGAACTATGGTCTCACCGGGAAAACCACGGAAGACAAGATGGGTCATTTATTTTCGGAATTTTACATCTGTGGGCGTTCAGAGAAGACACACCCAAACGAAACGTGGTGTGTAGAGTGTCTGCCTATTATTTTGCCGAGAGAATAATATGTAACTAGGTGCAGCATCAACCCTAAGCCTTCTCCATCAGGTCATGCTTCAACTATTGTCAATAACCCCCAATAAGCGATGTGAATATGCACACTCCCTTTAGTGTATGCTTAAGCCATTTTAAGATCACTGTTTTGCCTAGGACACAGTGATTTCTCCCAGATTATATTTCCTATTTTGTGTGGATATAAGCCAAAGCTCGAGGAAGATACTGGAGGCCGCGCTGCACGTCTGCAAGCTTTGCGAGATGTTTGCCAACATGTCGCAGACCTTAGGGTTGTTATTAAGGCTGCTCTTGGGATAAAACGCCTTCAGACAATGCAAGTT